>JBBPTB010000031.1:0-60987 GCA_038093875.1 Boletus tylopilopsis | reverse complement strand
CGTTGGGGGGACGCCGCTTGAACCGTTCCTAGTCACGCTAGGGACCCCCGAGGACGAGCAGGCGCATTGGATCTGCCCGAATCTGAAAACGGTGACGATGAGGAGCTGTCACACGCATCCGGATGGGATCGCGAAGCTCGTCCAGCTTATCGAGGCGCGGAATCCGGAGACGGGATCAGGAACAATGGTGCATGGTGTGACGCCATCGAAGCTACGGCATGTCGAGCTGTACGACTGTGCATCATTGGGACCGGACGTGCTGGAGTGGCTGAAGAAGCGGGTGGACGAGGTGATTTGTGTTGAACCATGTTATGGGCGGTCAGGCTGAGGTACGCTTATATCCTGGTGGTCGTATTCCCGAGATGTGTATTAGTATTTTATGTATGGCAAGGGGATGAATACTAGTAAAGAGGCGCGCTACTAGGATCGTAGATTCGTGAAACAGAGATCGAAGCGTTTGACTTTGGAACACGGACGGAAGCGCCCAAACACGGCGTGCGGTTCCAAGGTGGAGCTTGTGCCAAATACTACTACTAAGTAAATAGGACTAGAAAGATTCCCTCCTCCTCGTCAAGATGTGGCCCGGGTGCTAGCCATTTTTAAATAAGACCAAACAGGACTGTCTATAGTACTAATGCCGTACGACTGCGAGATTAGTACTTACTATTGACTCACATCAGGTTCGTGTTCAGTTCCATCATCATGAGCACCGTTCTCATCGTCCCAGACAACCCACAGACTCAGCCTGAGCTGCCCTCTTGGAGAGACCGCTACATAGCACTCTTGACGGGTGCCAACATGAAGTCCCTTGGCAATGGTCGTGGCGTGACAGTAGACACTCGCCTTCCCGGCACTGCACCTCTGCCCCCATTGCCCACAACACCCTACACCCAAATAGAATGGGACTGCGACCTCGAATACGAAGACCGCAAACGCGAGGCAGAGGCTGACGCTGCCCTCCACGACCCACAGCCCTTTCATGTCGATCGAAGCGTCCTCAAGGACATCGTACGTGAAAAGACCCACTGCGAGCTCGGCCGAATATCTTTCTTGAGCTCTGGCAAGTCCCTTCCGCTTCCCCATATCTGCACAGTTCCTGAACACCTGTATTTATTTATTATTAGGAACATTTCATAAGGCCAGTCGTGCACCACAATGCAGTGCCCGTTTATCATCAACCTTACATTTTCTCCTTATCAGGCTTATCTCGTCACACTCGCTGACTCACGACAACTCGTCGCCCGCGTTGCTCGTCGCTTCATGCCTCGCCTCAAGACACAATCAGAAATCGCAACAATCCAATACCTCCGCCAAAACACTTGCATACCAGTCCCAGACATTTATTACTACGACTCAAACCCTTACAACCGTCTTGGTGGTGAATACGTTCTCATGTCCAAGGTTCGTTCTCGTCATTGATATGAACCCACGTGTGATCCTGATTTGTTCGTTGTCTAGGCATCCGGCATTCCACTCGGTAGAATCTACCCCTCCATGTCCAATGAACAACTCAAGATTCTATTCAAAAATGTAGCATCCCTCATAATTCCTTTGTTCGCTCAGCGTTTCTCACATATAGGATCTCTTCATTTTCCCTCTTCCTCCTCGCCAGTTCAATCGCCCAGAAGCTCGTCTTCTTCATCGACCCAAACTATAACTCATCTACACTTTCAACCCTTTTCCTTGTCAGCCACCCCCACTTCGGAAACTATTCCAACAGCACGCGTCGCTCCCGCTTCAGTACACGTCGGCCCTATTGTCTCCTGGCCATTCTTTGGATCCGGCCGGGGTGACCTCGCACATCCTTCTGAAATCGATCGTGGTCCTTGGTCCTCCACACAAGCTTATTTAAGGTCTTGTGTCCAACGCGAAATAACCGGCGTAAAGCGCGAGAGCGAGGGAAAGTCCGCACCTCATCGACTGCATCTTGATCCGGATGAGATCCGATCCTCGAGACACCATCACCTCGATGCAGTTCCGGATGACCAGAGTGATGACTCTGACGAATGGGACGCCCAAGAGAGCGAGGAAGAATGGGAAGGTCCGGGCGATGCCATGTACAGTGACTATCGTCGCATGCAACGGAGTACCTTCCTGGTCGCCCACATCATGCGTCGCGAGCAATCTGTCCGCCAAGAAATGGGCCGTTGGACGCACGTCATGGACCGCCTAGGGGCTCACGCCGATAATCCCGCTCCTGAAGAGTTTGGACTTGATTGTCACGATCTCAACTTAGAAAACCTATTTGTGGACGAACATGATCCTACTCAAGTGGTGCGTTCAACCACCATCCTCTTTGATGTTTACTCACCATTCCTTGACATAGACGTGCATCATTGATTGGGAATCGACGACGACGCGGCCGCTGTGGGCTTGTGCTCATCTTCCGGCGTTCGTTCAGACGAGCCCGTTCACGTCCAAGCTGTTCCGAGATGTCGTCGCATCCATCGCGCTCTCCAAGTCACCGAAAATCGCCAGTCTCGCAGCGACCTCCAAAGAGTGGCTTCACTACGAAGCCGTCGGTGCCCGCCTTCGGCTCGCCCATCGCTGTGTGGAGTGGGATGGATGGGAAGAAGGCCTGGTCGAGGGCATTCTCGGACCAGAGGAACACGAAGAAGAGTGGTTCAAGGACGTAGAGTCAACAGTCGAGGGCTCGGAAGCACCGAGTGCACCGTCATACAACACCAAGGTGTGCCTCGAGACCATTGCGAGCGGCGACGCGTCGGAGCCATCGTCGGGGGCACTTCGGGTGGCGGCACTCAAGAGTCGGAAACAGGCGGGTCAGTTGCCGTTGAAGAAGGCCAAGGAGAGCGAGCAGACGCTGACGACGACAGGGGACATTTGCGGCGGGCGAGGCGGGGAGCTCGGTCGGCGGTTGGAAGCGTGGTTGAGCGTAAACGGGAATGGGAAACGGCGGTGTCTCCTGCAAGACGAGTTTGACGCCGGGCCGGAGTGAGAGTACGTGCTTCTTTTCTTTTCAGTGAGGTCCTAGAAGGTTTTATTCTATGGTTGGGGGTTTCGCAATGGACCCTTTGTAATGATGGATTTGGACGACACTTTATGGCATACGATGGACCCTGCATGATATCGCATACCATGACTAGCAATTTTTTTTTCGAGAGCCTTGGCTCTGCTCGATAGAATAATTATTCACACCCCGAAGTCTGGTAACTGGGAATTCTAGATTACAACCCACCAGTACGTTCATACTCCATGCACCATTCTCCTGGTGAAAATCCTCCACCTGACTCAATGCATGAGCATAAATAAGGCGGCAACTATAAATAATATCAGATATCAGAACGATCAGGAGCGGAAATGAAGGAGTGACCGCACGGACCGAGTCTGGACCTTGGCGAAGAACTGGATGACTGTCCGACCTGCATTGGAGTCGATAATCACCGCGGAGACTCGGAACGTCGTGCCATGAGACATTGGCAGTCGACCTTGGCCCGATTGCCACAACTCCCGTCCCGCCCGGACCGGAGATTGACTGCCGTCGCGCGCGAGTCGGATGAACCTGGCTCAGCACTGAAAAGGCACAGGGATGAAGCAAACGCCTTGGTGCACTCAAACCTGCCAAGCGTTCAAGGGGTATTGTCGTGGTTAGTCATGCCTGTAGACGAAAGCGACTCAGACAGTCAAAGTTATCCACACAACATACAAGCCCTACCCATGGCCCAATCACTAACAATGGTAGCCAGCGGCCTCCGAATAATCAGGCGTCGTGCCAGATCAGCAAATTTCGCTCGTATATGGACTCCCCGCTACAGAGGGTGCAACACGACCACTCATCGAGCAACCCCTTGCAGCGAGCCTCGTCAGACGGTTTCTTGTTGGTCCTCTGCAAGACGGAGTCTGCTATTGCTCAGGGTTTCCGAATCTTGCACTGACCCAGGCCGGAGGGCAAGTAGACATGATCATGTCCTGAAGGAGGTAGTGCTTGGGGCGAGCGGCGGCAAGTGCGCGAGTCTGTGATAACTCTGCAGAGTGGTTGCGGTGTGAATGGCATGAATCGATTGAATCTGGGTACACATGAACGAATCTAGATTGTGGATGGCCACTAGCACTAAGGGGTGATCTACTTGCCCCCAGTCGCCCTCTTCATCTGTGCAAGGATCTTGTCGACTTCTGCGATGTGCTTGTCTGACAATTTCTGAAACTAAACGCAACATGTTCGTGAACCAACATGGGGTCAAGACAAAAGTCGGCACACCTCCTCGAGCTCTATCGAATGTTTCTCGTACTTGCTCTTTTTCACACTGGCTTGATGGTGCTTCCGAATTTGTACACGCAGGTCTTCTGCCATTCGGCTGGCAGTAACGAAAAGCGCGTTTCGCGCTTCAATTGTTGGCCTATAAACCAGCATCTTACAAGAGCGTCAAACCAACTTTGAATGAACTTACTTGGGTATGGGTATCTTGAGCGTCCGCGAGTCCAACCGCTGAGGCACGATGTTTGGTAGTTTCGCACCATATATCCCTTGCTCGACCGCCTTCGTATTCTGTATCCATCATTCCCAGTGAGCAGGTCCGAGACGAACGCACTACAATACGCACATGTTCGTCAAACACAGTCACGATCAGCACTGACCCGTCTTTTATCCCAATGGTCGCCACCTCCTCCAGCTTCGCGGTCTGTCCGCGCCCTCTGTCGACGCGCACCGGGGAGAGCAAGGCAGGCGTGACGCGTCCGCTCGCGCGCGTTTCGAGCGTGGCGACTTCTTTGCGGAACCAGTCGACTGCGGAGGTCATCTTTGACTCGGCCTTGTTGTACTCGGCGCGTGCGTCCTCTGAGTCGAAGCGCAGTTGCGAGCCTGGTATGAAGGACGCGGTTGACTTGGTTTTTGATTTGGAGGCGTACGTGCGGGACAGTGGCGGGCGACGCTGGACGACATGGCGACTCGGGAACAGGACGACGAGCAACCTTGTGCCAGTTCGACGTGCGGCGTGTTGAATCATGTCCTGTCCTCTGAAATTTTGGTCAATGGTCATTTTCCTTAATTAGAACTTCCCCTGTAGTTCTATGATATTATATGAATAACTCTATGGAAATCGCCTGCTCAACCCGTCGTAGATCAAAAAGATGATCGCACTACTCGGTATAGACCTCGCCACTGTAATCCCACACCCAGCATAAAAGCCACGGATCCCCTGCGCTTTCCACATCGCCTTGGTCGTACCCAAGAAGGTGGATGGCGCAACACCCTTGCCGCGCGGTCGCAGCTCCTCTTCCGTCTGCATCGCACTCTTGACCGTGTCTGCAGGGAAGAGGGAAAAGTTGAATGCGGCACCGGCACACGCCCCAGCGACGGCCGACTCCCACGGCAGAATATCTTTTCGAGCGAGTGACATGCCCGTGCGTGTCGCACGTCGTTGTACGAGCTGCGATGCAACATATTCCTTGCAAGCAAACCAGGCGGCGCCACCACCTGTTTCTCGTATGAGTGTGCCTGTTTGACCTAGCCATAGACCGCGGAAACCATCGTTGCGGATGACGGACATGAGAACAGAGATGGGCCCTGGGAGTAATTTGGGCTTGATAGAAGTCGTTGTCTGTCCAAGAACAGCTGTGGCGGCCACGGAAGGGGATGAATGTACAGATGTTCTAGGGACGTCCACAGCAAGCATTTGCACTTGCATTTTACACTTGACGAGCTCTACGGGTGTCAGTACGAAGCTTGTGATTGCGCCAGCGCCTGCACCGGCCACTGCGAGTTGTGTAAGCGTGAGGTCTTGGGAAGGCGGATGTCCAGAGATCCACCGTATCACAGGCTGCAGTTGGCTATACGACACGAACAAGGATGCATTTTCAACCATCGCTCCGGCGATGGGGGCAGGTAACCCCTGGCATAAACACGTCGGCCAATGCACGCGCGCAAGACTAAAAAGACGCACGCGATAGAGTCCTCGTACACCCTCTCTCTGAAATGTCCCAACGAGACAGTCGATGGGCCCCTTGAACCTTGCGGTCGCATCCAACACTTGCGATTGGAGTCTCACTTTGGTAAGATCGAAAGGGTGCTCAAGGACCTTGGAGGTCATGCCTGCGATCTAGGAGGATGTTGTGCCGGACAAAACTTTGAATACTTGGACAAGCACGCACGCTCCCAAACGTGATATCTTTTGCTGCACGTATGGCGGGTGAGACGGCGTGTGTGTCGTCGGTCATGACAGTGGGGTTGAGGGAAGGCGTGCTGGTGGGTAAAGAAGGACGTACGACGCCGGTGTGCTACTGCATTATTTGAGGCCAGAGACGACCAATCCTGTGGACAACTGTTGAGCGGAAAATGCGGTCACGCGTTTTCGGATCGGTGCTATCGGAAACTCGGTATTCAACGTATTTACTCCACCCTATTTACTTACTCCACCCCAGCGGGTATCCTGTTAAACACGTTTCGTGGAACTCCATCATCTTGCATGACCGTCACTTGTTTCAGCGTATATCTATTTCGTTCGGGTATCCACCGGAAAAAGATAAACCAATATACAACACCCAACAATCCAATCGAAAGAGAGACGACAATGTGCGACTATTAGAGGGCATCAGCATCGTTTCGTCATATACGACGACCGCGCGACTCACATAGTATGGAAGATGCTGGTATGGCTCATATCCGGCACTCGGTGGTATCATTGGTACCAAAACTAAGAATATGTTGGAAAGGAAGAAGAACACGATCGCAAACTTGTATGCCCGGAATGGTGGAGTCCAATCATACGACTTGAACGCGTCCGTGTACAACAACAACAGTCCGCCCGACGTCACAAGATTGAACAACGCAAGAGGATAAGAATTGTCTGGCGCTCAATGATCAGAAGGGTTGAACGATAAGTGGGTAACAAGTACACACAGTTAACGATGAAGAGGTAGGCATCTCCCGGAGGTGCCAACACCATCAACAGAACCGAAATCAGGTACTGAATGAAAAGTCCAGCAAGTGGTGCATTGAACGGCTTGTTGCTCGCAAGCAGCGAAGAGTACGGGAGAACACCTTCACGTCCCAATTCCTGGACGACTAGCATTTACATCAGCCATTAAACTCATGTGCTAATCAGAAACCCATACCTCGGCCTTGGGTGAATAGAATCGAAAGGAGGTTTCCCAGCATAGAAAGGGAAATTATGACACTGAGGACCTGTGGGAAGGATAAAATCAAGCATTATATAAAGTAGAACTCTGCTCACTCTTTCTGTCGCGGGACCGTAGAGATTCCGGAAGAACAAAGACCTTTCATTCGGCAGTCAGTTTTGCTGTACGTAGGGCACGAGAAACCTTCTTACGCAGGGATGGTGCCCCCATGAAGCATGTCCGCTTTAGACACCACCGCAAAGTAAGCCACGTTCACAGACAAATACACGAATGCAACGAAGCACATAGCGAGTGGTGCTGCCACCTTGATCGTCCTAACAGGGTCGCGTACTTCAGACAAGGCATAGTTGGCGTTCGAGTATCCAATGTAGGACCTGGTACGCTCAGCCATGACATTCAAAAGCAAACATTCAGATACCCACCAGATGACATTGTACATGCCAATTACAAATGCATTGGCCCCTACGTTCGAGCCCTCCCAAAACGTTTGCCATGTATAGTTATTGGGCTGTTCGTACTCCTCTCTGACAGTGAATCCAGGGACATCGATCAGGCTCAGGATACCAGAGCCAGCAATCAGCACCACAACGACGAGTTTGAATGCACCGAGTACGTTTTGAAGTTTTAGACCAAAGTTCAGGAATGCGCCATGAACGACGAGACAAAATGTTGAGCACAAGAATGCCACGACGCGGACATTTGTTGGAGTCCGCTCATAAGCCAAGGCGTGGAGCACATCTGAAAATGGATATCAGTGCATCTGTGAGCCACGTCATCTTAACTACTTGCATTCTCCAAAGGCCACGCTTCCTGCCGACAACCAGCCCTGTGTTGAACCCCGGACCAAGGTTACAAATATGCAAGACGAAATGGGACTGACACTTACCATGAATATGCCATAAATTGCATAGATACAAGTAACCATAAAGGCAGGCCGTCGAAAGACGTACTCCATGTAGGTTTTTTCGCCACCGCTCCTGGGGAGACCCTGTATGAGCAGCATTTGAGCAATTGTGCCGACAACGCGCAGAGGGTGTCATACCGTCCCGAATTCAACGTACACCGCGGTACCTGCGGCAGCGACCAAGGCACCGAGGATCCACATGATAAATGTCATCCCAACGCTTCCAGACGAGTTGAGAATGATACTCGGTGCTGCAAAGACTCTAGGATATCACTCTCAGAGCGTCTCCCTTCCAAGACGATCCAAACGCACCCAGTTCCGATCACCCTGTTGAAAATCAGGGATACAGCACTAAACATCCCTAGAAGAATGTGCTCATTAGTGCTCATCCGACTTGCATATTCAAATTCGCCGAATGACCTACCGAGTTGTCGTTTGTTGTCAGGTATATCGTCAGTGAACGGTCTAACGGTTACTGCTGGCAGGAACGGGGCGGATGTCAATCTAATGCGGGCTGCCAATATTCCGCTCGATTTTACGAACCATTCTCGACGGCCTTGCGAGATGACCCCTCTAGGGAACGCGGGCGCGAATGGAGAAGGGGTTCTGTCTCTGAACTTGCTTGTCCCACTGCGCCTGACGAGGTTTCGTACTGCATGGTCGGTCTGCCCACAAGTCTGAGAAACAACGCAGCGGTGTGAATGGGAGGACTGAAGGAGATTTCTCATCCGCCATATATCGTGCTTTTGGCATGCCAGTACGTGAATTCAAACCAACTCCGAATCGAGACAAGCCGACTTTCTTCTCCGAAGACTAGACGCCACTCGCTTCAATGTTTCCGAGTCGATGGACATCATTTTGCTTCGGAATCCTTCATTTATCGGACCCAAGAACGGCGTCCAGACTTCACAGGGCGTGCTGCTCAGACTCATACACAACGGCTATGTAGAAAAGTGGATAAGAAACAGGAGAAACAACTTGAACATTTACTGTGTTCGTTTTCCCTAGAACAAACGTTTGAATGCTGGGTTCTTTATTGAATATTAACCATCACCAGGTGAGGGTATGTGTCAACTTCTCTATGGTTACGCGGGTCACGCCTTGGCAGGGCACAAACCAAGTTGCATTTTCCGAGTCATTGGTATCACGCAAGAATCAATGAGCACTGGCTGTCAACTACAGGCCGTCTGTGGCGCGATACTCTCCATATGTATAGCTATGCGACGATCGATAGACGGGAGGTTGGCGCAGTCCACTGTATCTGACGTGCGATGCTACAATTTATCGTTGCCAAGGTCACAGTGGCAAGTTCTTCTCCGTTTTCCGTTGCCATGTCCTCTGGAATGGGGTTTAAAAGTGCATAACTCGTGGCTCGGACCTTTAATGAACAAGGTACTGACGTGTTGATCAAACGATGGAAGGTAAAACTAGCTCTGCCACCTTTCGTGCTGTGTTGAAAGTTGACCAACTGTCAGTGGGTGCTACTATATGTCTGTGGACAGGGTGACACAATGGCAGAACAGAGACCCATTGCCGCAGCTGAACCAAGAGCAGATACATTCATCGATTTTCCTTCAATCGCACCGAGCATGAAGTCGGATAAGTCCTCAAGGAAAGGTCCCTGCCAACACCGCACCTATACTGCGCCTAGATACGCCCCAATAATTTCATTCGGGGCTATGGGGTACTAACTGTTTTTTGAATTTTCGTTGCCTTCCAACTCACCATGGGTAACTTCCTCAACGTACCAAGCTCACAGTTCCATGGACATGAAAACGTTGTCAATATGTACATGAGAGTATGTACTGGAATTGTGGTCACGTCGTAAGTATGTCAGCATTACTTTATTCCCGTTGCCCAGCAGTACCAGTACACACCAGGTTCGAGTAGTTGGAACGTTTATTGTCGCTCTGCGCCTCCATATATCCGGGTGAGTACAAATCGTGGGACGCCGTCTTCCTGCAAGACTTTTACTCGCTTGAACGTATATCCATTTCGTTTGGGAATCCACCAGAAAAAAATCAACCAATACAGCACGGCCAACAATCCTACAGAAAGTGCGACGATGACGTGCGACTATTTTGGGGCGTCAGTACTTATCGTTTCCTGGTATGCAGCAAGCGACTAACATAGTATAGGAGATGCAGATAGGGCTCATATCCAGCAACTGGTGGTATCATCGGCACCGAAGCCAGAAAGATGTTGGACAGGAAGAAGAACACAACCACAGACTTGTATGCTCGGAATGGTGGGTTCCATTTGTAAGACTCGAACGCATCTGTATACAACAATATTAACCCGCCAGAGACAACAAGATTGAACAATACAATGACGTAAGAGGAATCTAACGATCAATTTGTGATTAGAGGAGTCCACAAGCTGATGGCTATTACTTACAGTTGAGAATGAAAAGGTAGGCGTCCCCCGGGGGCGCTAACACTACCAGCAGAATTGACATCAAGTATTGCGTGAAAAGTCCGGGCAGTGGCGCATTGAATGGCTTATTGCTCGCAAAGAATGGAGAACACGGGAGAACACCTTCGCGCCCCGACTCCTGGACGACTAATGTCCACATGAGGCGTTGACATCATAGACTAACCCCAAAATCCCATACCTCGTCCTTGGGTAAACAGGACTGAAAGCATATTCCCCAGTATGGACAGTGAAATAACGATGCTCAGGGCCTATGATAGGAGTCAGCTCAGGGATTGGCGCAGAAGTTGATGTTACTCGCCCTTTCTGTCGTAGGACCGTAGAGATTTCGGAAAAACAAGGTACTTGATTGAAATCAGGTTTGTCATGCAGAGCCACGAGAAACTCTCCTTACACAGGGATAGTACCTCCATTAAGCATATCCGCTTTAGACACCACCGCAAAGTAAGCCACGTTCACAGACAAATACACGAATGCAACGAAGCACATAGCGAGTGGTGCTGCCACCTTGATCGTCCTAACAGGGTCGCGTACTTCAGACAAGGCATAGTTGGCGTTCGAGTATCCAATGTAGGACCTGGTACGCTCAGCCATGACATTCAAAAGCAAACATTCAGATACCCACCAGATGACATTGTACATGCCAATTACAAATGCATTGGCCCCTACGTTCGAGCCCTCCCAAAACGTTTGCCATGTATAGTTATTGGGCTGTTCGTACTCCTCTCTGACAGTGAATCCAGGGACACCAATCAAACTCAGGATACCAGAGCCAGCAATCAGCACCACAACGACGAGTTTGAATACACCGAGTACGTTTTGAAGTTTGAGACCAAAGTTCAGGAATCCGCCGTGAATGATGAGACAAAAAGTCGCACACAAGAATGCCACGACACGGACATTTGTTGGAGTCCGCTCATAAGCCAAGGCGTGGAGCACATCTGAAAATGGATATGTATCTGTTTGCAATGTGTCATGAATGCTTACATCCTCCAATGGCCACACTCCCAGCAGATATCCCGCTCTGAGTTGAACTAGATCAATATGACAAAGACACGCAACAAGATAACTTGAAAGGACACTGACAACAAACACGCCATAAACTGCGTAAACGCAAGTAGTCATGAAAGCAGGACGCCGAAAGACAAATTCCATGTAGGTTTTCTCTCCACCACTCCGAGGAAGGCCCTATAATGGCATGATTTCAGCAGCGCTGCCGACAACACATGGCGTGTATCATACCGTTCCGAACTCAACATACACCGCGGTCCCGGCAGCGGCGACCCAGGCACCGAGAATCCACATAACAAAAGTTAACCCCACACTTCCAGAGGACTTAAGGATAATACTTGGAGTAACAAAGACTCTACATTATATGGCATGGTTAAATTACCTCCCAAAAGGGGACAAACATACCCAGATCCAATCACTCTGTTGAAGATGAGGAATATAGCGCTGAACAAGCCTACAATAATATTTGTCGATCAATGCTCGCCTTATATTCTTCATACCAGATGCCCGACAGCATACCCAGTTGGCGTTTATTGTCGGGGACATCGTCTGCGAACGACCTGGTATTCACTTGGCAAAAAATAAACATTGGCAGCCAGAATCCGTTTCAATGTTACGGACCGTTCTCAACGTCGTACTCAGGCTCTGAGGAAGTCCTTGCTGGAGAGCGCGAGGGTGATTGAAGGAGGGGATCTGTCTCCAAGCTTGCAGGTCTTGGCAACGTTGCGGGGCCAGACGAAGAGGCAGCGCGATCACACATCTTCGATGCCCGTTGAGCCTAAGAGACGCAGTGATGTGAATGGGCACAGCCTGAGCTGGCAAGCGAGGGTTTCCATCACAAGCCAAGTTAGGTCAATTCTCATTCCGTGTAATCACAACTCCAGATTTGGAGGAATGACATCGGAGTTTGAACGTACCTAAAGTTTGAAAATGAGAATGGTGTTCCGACACGGTGAGCGCCTACCAGCCGCTTCCAGACGTTATTGGTCTTTGACGTCGGACCAATCCGGCAACTGTTTGAGGACGCGGGGACTCAGAGCTGTCACCTGCGAAATTGATGGTACAAGACTACCTGTCAGCGGGTAAGGAACGCGCTGCGTGCCCTGGGACATCGGGAGTGAGTTAAGTATGTGTTACTGAAGGGTTGGCAGAGATTAGTGTTCTCATGCTACTTATCGGATGGGGATCTCAGCCAGGGGAGGTAAGGCGCGGGCCGGGGACCTAGATGGGCAATCTAGAGACGTGTCGTAATCCGTCGAAAGGAGAGCACTGAGAGCAGAAACGCGGGCAGAGAGAAAGACACGAAGCTTATTTAAAGTGAGTGCTGGAACCTACAGACCGACAAAAAGCTCTGGCTCTTGCGAGAGTGGAGGACAAGGTCGCAATGCATATGTGCAAGCTCATCGACGGACATGATATAGATAGCCTTTGATGCATATGGCTGGAACAAGGCTGGATAACTTGGCTGTTCAAGTCCCCAGATCTAGTCAGCAGAACACATGACTTCCGATAATCAAATTACTGTCAACAAGGACAAACACTGTCGAGAAGGTCAGGGCCACAACGTTCAAAATTACACAATTCTTTTTAAATTACTTTGGTCGTGTGGAACATGGGCTAGTTGGAAGGTCAGGAAGTTTTCTGTACAGGTATGGTTCTACTTTTGGACACCTTGTATTTTCCTTGAAATGGATGAGCACAGACGACACGAAAAGCAGTAGTGTAGGGTCTACCATTGATTCATCCACTTCTTCGTCCAAAGCCGACAAGTTATTCAAAATCTGAAAGATATGATGAGCACTGAACCGACTCTACCAGGGACGGCAGACCCACCTTAAACCCTAGACTTGCACTACGTCCAAGCGTATGACCCGCTACAACTACAGATCGTACCAACATCGCCCGTTCCCGCTTCAAATCTTGGCATTCCATCATTACTTCCTCCAGCCTATTTTGGAGCTCTGCATTCTCCTTGCGCAAGCGTGCTACCTCTTTCCTGCATGCATCCCGTTCTTGGCGAACGTCGCCGAGGTCGTTCAGGCGCCGTGCATGTTCCGCTTGGAGTTGTTGGATGGTTCGACGTTGGCGAACTTGAGTATTTTGGAGTTGTTCTACGAACCGTCCTTGGTGTCTTTCCATGCCTTGCTTCTTTCCTTTTTAACGTGTTGCCTTGTGGGCCAGGAGTGAAGAAACAGCTGAACGGGATGTATGCGGGGTTGTATCACTGTTGTTATTCACAGCGTCCATGCTAAAATATTGCAAACGATCTTGATCGCCCTTGAGATGCTGTTCTTCAAAGCTTCACACGTCGCGCCTTGACCGATTATTTGATCGTGTCGCGGGGTATTGTCCGAGGGCTATGTCCATTTGACGAAAATGCGCTCAATGTGTCATTCTGGTGATCAGATTCGGTGATCTCAAATCGTCAAAGAGGGCTGTGTAGCGAGTTCCGAAACCCGCTGGCAACGGTCAAAGGCCATGATGTTGCGGGCAGGTGTAGTCAGTCCGTTTCGAGAAAAACCCTTGCCTGAATAAGGAGAATGAAGTGTTGGCATCGGGAAGACTGTTGAGACGTGATGGTCAAGCTTTCAAGAGCGAGGAGACAACACAAAGGTGAGATGGCCGAGCGGTCTAAGGCGCCAGACTAAGGATCAGGTCATCAGATGGCCAGCATATCTGGTCCGAAAGGGCGTGGGTTCGAATCCCACTCTCATCACATTTTTTTGCTCCTGTATTCAATCAGTTGTCATCGTGATCATTTCCGTCCTCACCCGTTGTGACGAGACCCACTGCTACCCTGTCCAGAGACCCGGTACAGCCCAAACACTTGATTTGACAGTGAGTAAATTTGAACCGTTTGACACCACAAGCTTGCAGCTTGAAGAAACCCCATACGATGGCATATAGTCACCGCTCCTCTGCACTATTAGTATTACGTCCATACCAGGCAGAGTGGTCAGCATGCGAGCAGCATCTTGACCTCCCTGCTGGGTATTATCTGAGACATGGTCCACTACTGATGATCGATGATCCCAGGACTTGATCACCGTGTTCTCTCGCCCGTGTCCCGTCAGGATCAGCTAAAAATCGGGCCACACATGTCTGATCCGTTAAGATGATCCTGACAGTTTCTGTCTGGAGGGACGACTAGAGTAAGTGTGCCCCGACCAGAGACGTCGTGGACGCCACATATCTTCATCGATCATGCCACCAGAGCCCGATGTTACTAGTGTCGATCTAGTGGATTTGAACGCTGGGAGCGGTCGCAAATTGCCAAGGATACATTAATCGCGATTAGACGAGTGTACAGGGACTGCGATCGTCTCAATTGGGTTTCATGACAAGTTGATCCCATGTACTTGCGCGTTGAATGTTAGAGATGCTTCAGGAACTTATGGGATTATGCTTCTATGTAAGAATATTACAGTATGTATCCAGGGCCATGCTCCGTTGCGACCGTCGTCGAAGGCGAAAGTAAGAGTTAGCCTGGGACTCGTCGACGTTGGCTCCGGTGACCATATATTTAGCCGGCGGGACATGATGCTGTTCGTTTTCCAAGTTCTCGCCATCATGTGGCCATTGTATTTGACCCAAATTTGACCCACCATGGCCAGATTACTTGGCGTAGGAACCAACATGGCCCGTTTTCAACTCGGAAAACCAGCATAACTCGGCAAGTGTCCCCGCTCTCCGCACCAGAAAACGTATGTGCTTCAAAGCTAATGCTCACGCTAATCCCATTCATTCATTTGCGCTCACTAGCCCAACGGGATGCTTTCAGTGGTACGTGTTATGCCTCCCCCTGTGAATTCCTTGTCTAACTAAACACATCTAGGCACGAACCATATTTACCTGCACCATCCGATCAAGAGGGAGGTTAGTTGTCAACCCACCTATGGAACACCTCGCCCACGTCATTCGCTAAGTAGTGACTCAGTTCGGTGTCCCGATTCCGTTGAGGACCAGGTCTCTACTAGCCTGAGGCTCCCCTCCTTGAAGGACATCATGCGTTCGCCTCGTGTCTTGTACTGTGTCACATCCTAGAGGACATTGATGCTCGCACAAATCGTCGGCTCCGTGTGACTTTGGGATTTTTTCTCGTGAACCCACGAGCCTCGTGGTATCCGTTTTGGTCAAGATAGTCTTCTTTGATTGGGTACTGGTATGTCAGTATTCTTCTGTCGGTCTTAAGTGACCACCGGTGCTATTTTTCGTGCTTCTCCATCCATGCGACCTCTGCTTGGTACATGTTCCGATCGCCTTCTCATGGTGGTCACGATGGCTCCTCGGTCCCAACATGTACCGCCACCTTGGTCGAATTCATAAACGAATCCGCCAGGGCAAGGCAGCGTTCTTGATTTTCCATTTCTGCCTTTCCGTCCGTTTCTACCGCCAGGCTATGCAGTGGCAGTCGATTTGGAGCGTGCTTTTGGTCGTATCTTCGCATGCGGTCGCATACGAGCTCGTTCACGACTACTCGGGGTCGACCTTCTTCGATGGCTGGAATTTCTATGGCAGTTTCGATAATTTGACCTGGGGTAAGTCATTTGAAACGGGGTTCTCGTCTGGCTTCCATCGTTCTCATAATCGAAGGCAATGTTACCTGGGTGACCAAGGAAGTGGCGACAAGCCAGAATCTAGCCTACGTGAATAGCAACAACCACGTCATTCTCAAGGTGGACAATACGACGAACGTGGCGTCTGGTGAGTTGCGGAATTCGGTGCGGCCTTTTCTTTCTTGGAAAGGTAAGAGTGCTGACGAGGCCTGCTAGGTTCGGATAACGACACAAGAAGCGTATGACTTGGGTAGTTTGTGGATAATAGACGCGAATCATATACCATACGGATGTTCTGTACGTCCATGACACCCTGCTTTAGGACCTCATCCGAAAGCTGATTATGCGTTTTACCAGGTTTGGCCGGCCTTTTGGAGTTTCGGTGTGTACCCCCCTGGGTTGTCGTGTAAACCATCGAGTGACGTAGATGCCAGGACCCAACTGGCCCAACGATGGGGAGATTGACATCATAGAAGGCATAAATCTAAATGGGAACAATCAGATGGCGATTCATACCCTAGAGGGATGTTATCACAACGGCAACACGGATCAACTGGGTACGACGGGGTCGACCGATTGCTCCCAAGGTTCTGGATGCACTGTGGGAGAGGTATCATCGAATAGCTACAATTCTGGTTTTGCTGAGGCTGGTGGGGGTGTTTTTGCGACGCAGTTCGACGTCTCTGGCATCTTGTGCGTGCAACGTTTGACTGACAATAATTTGGGTTGGACCTAACTAACGCCATGTGCCACGTCAGCATGTGGTTCTGGAATGTGCGTTTCTTCCCTGACTTGGCGACGTAGGATATCCGTTGACGACTGGATTAGCGAGCGGATGTACCCTCTTCACTATCCGCAGCCACGCTCATGTCGTCGATCAACGTTTCGTCTTGGGGAACCCCACATGCTGCCTTTTCGTCGAGCATGTGCAATATTTCCCAGTTCTTTACTCCTCAGAACCTTGTGTTGGATATCGATCTGTGTGGTGTTTGGTAAGATGGCTGTATGCGTGATGGATCATTGAATAACAAAATGACCGCTGTAGGGCCGGAGTACCATCGATATACTCTTCGCAGTGCGCCAACGAAGGTCCTACAGGCTTATGTGTGAGTATGGTCGTACAACCAGTATGTATAGCGCAGGTGTTGACTGGCATATTAGTACAACGATTCCGTGGCGGGGCCAGGGAGTCCGCGATACGATACTGCGTACTTTGACATTAATTATGTGCGCACGTATACGACTAGCACCAGCGCGCCGAGCCCCACTGGCACGAACGCGTCGACGACCATCCGGGGGGGGTCCACGTCGAGTGCGTCGGGGAGCCTTGTGCAGAGCACGCTGACGCCGTCGAGGGGTGTTGGAGTGCAAGATGGCTTGATGGGGTCGCTGATGTCGACGTTTCTGGTTTTTGTAGGGACGATCCTGTTGACGTGTATTGTTTGAGGACAGACTCTTTATGTAGATTAGTTCAGTAATGCTTGGTACAACTTAGGTGGTCATGGTCCCGGATCCGAGTCAATAACGGGATTACATAAGTAACCCATGCATCTCCGATCACATGAGTTTTGATTCGTTCTCACGAAGTCGTCTTGCAATCCGTCAGTATGTAAACTTCGGCCATCTTGCCCCATGACCCCCGCATCTCTCTCTCGATGGCCACGACCACCCACGAACAGACAATGACAGAGAAAACAGATCCCAAAGAGATCGACACCCATGGCGACCTCACCTTCCTAGCCCAAGCTGCCGCGACCGACCGTGCCTTGACGCCCCTCCAAGCCATGGGCACCTACTGGCGCGCCTTCTTCTGGTGTATGTTCATGTGCATCGGCGCGCTCTTGTGGGGTTATGACGCCCAGGTACCCTCTCTCCGCGTAACCTGGGTTGGTTATTAGCTGACGATTCGGTCGTAGGTCGGTGGTGGGTTGTTGAGCGTCCCCCAGTTCCGCATGGACTTTGGTTACATTGCAAATGGCCAGCCTATTCTCCCCGCAAGTTGGCAGAGCGCGTTCAATAGCGTTAGCTCGATCGGGGGCATGTTTGGCGGCCTTGCGCTCGGTTGGATCTCTGATCGATTGGGGTGAGCTTTTCTCCACCTGGACGCTCGTTTGGCAATGCTCTTTTCCTCACGCGTACATCATAGACGACGTGGCGCCGTTGCTTTCGCGTCGTTCGTGTCTATTGTCGGTGTCTTGATCCAGTTCCTCACACCCAGACACGTCAACGCGATGCTTCTCGTAGGGAAGCTCATCAATGGGTTTGCACTCGGTTCGCTCATTGGCTCTCCTGCAATGTCTTTGCATTAATGAACATTTTCACGATAGGCATGTTCGTCTCCTGTGCTGGTAGTTACTGCGCAGAGGTGTCTCCCCTTGCCCTGCGAGGTATCACGACGGCCTCTGTGAACCTTTGGATCGTCCGTAAGCCTCATTTGCACACCATTTGTTTTACCCGCCGCTGATGCTTTCTCAGTTGGTCAATTGTAGGTATCTTACAACCACCCCCTTCTTTGTTGTCCGACGCCATCGTCCACAGCATGTCTAATGGCGTCATCCGAGGCACTGGAAACAGAACGGATATCTACGCTTACAGACTTCCTTTGTGAGTAATGTGGCGTACATGTCCAAGCTCTTGCCAAATTAGTTTTCTCAGTGCCCTCCAGTGGATTTTCCCTGTCATCCTCTTGATTGGCCTTCCTTTCGCCCCAGAGTCACCTTGGTGGCTCGTGCGAAAAGGTCGACATGAAGAGGCCGAGAAAGTGCTCGTCCTTCTTGGAGGGCCGACCATCGACGTAAGACTCCAGCGACAACAAATTCAAGAGACCATCGAACTTGAGAATTCTTATGCTGCTACGTCGACGTACATAGATTGCTTCAGGGGTAGGCCATTCGTCGCCTATTCGCCGAATCCGCTTTAATCACGTCCGAGCAGGTGAAAACTTGAGGCGCACGGTCGTTGCTATGATGGTCTTCGTGCTCCAGCAGGCCGCAGGTGAAGCACAAGGATGATATATCTATATTTGGTGACTAACTCGTATTTCTAGGTGTTGTCTTTGTCTTGGGATTCAGTACATACTTCTTCGAGCTTGCTGGGTTTGCCAATAACAATGCGTTTAATCTCGGTGTGGGAGTGACCGCCATTGGGGTATGTTGCACAACATGCTCCGTCTGACATCTGCCTCACGACCATCACATGTAGGTTGTCGGAAATCTCTTGACATTTTATACCGTCAATCGTTTTGGTCGTCGCTTCCTCTTCAACTGGGGCATGGTTGCTTGCACTGTAATCTTACTCCTGATCGGGTTCATCTGGATAGGTAGCGCGAAGCAAGATGCCAAATGGGCCGTCTCTGCATTTGTACGTCACCAACCCAGCGTCTTGTGATTAGTAGCGCTGAACATTGACCCGAGACAATTATCTACAACTTTGTCTACCAAATCAGTATGTGAGTCTGGGTTGTGTACTCTTTGCCGCTTCAGATGTTTATCACGTTCGTTCTCCCGTCGAAAACGTATAGCGGTCCACTGGGATACGTCATCTTTGCAGAGATTTCTTCTGCCAAGCTTCGTTCCAAGACGGTTGGCATTGGGATCTGGACCAACTCCCTCTGCGGTATGATTGCCAACATCGTCATTCCATATCTGTAAGCGGTTCTTTGGTCCGTGCAAGATTTGTAGGAAACTTACATCTGTGCCTTGGCTCATCCCTGCCGTTGACTGGTTCGTTCTGGTAATGTAGCGTGAACCCCGATGAAGCAGATCTTGGAGGCTATGTTGGTTTCATCTTTGGAGGTCTCGCGTTTGCAGGGACAATTTGGGCGTATTTCTTCATCCCGGAGACCAGAGGACGGACTGTCGATGAGTGCGTATTGTCTTTCCTTAGTTTTCGCCCTTGTTGTGGTTGTGTGCTGACTGTCGTACCACGTTAGGCTCGATCTGTTGTACGAAAAACGAGTGTCTGCGAGACATTTCGAGGCATACAGGTTGTATGACGGTGAAGAGGAAAGGATTTGAAGATGTGGGGACCTTTGGAGTACGCTGGAGGGAAGGAGAGGGCTCAAGGATACCCATGACGAATACCCTCGAGGGACTTTTGTCAATGTCCATCGTGAATTGGGATCACGACCGCACGATCTTGTAAATAATGTCTTTTTTTTACGCGTCGTTTCCTTTGTTCTAAATCAAGTCTTGGTATTTCTGCCAGTGGGAGTCGCTTCCGGATCCTGTTCCGCACGTCTCGTCGACATTTTACTTGACTGGGGTGCGACATACATACCTACGGTCAGGACTGCCCTTGCTCGCGTCTCCATGCCGAGGTTGTGCTCGTTCAGCCAGCCCTCGCATACCTCGTTTTGTACAAAGCCATTGACATCGGAGAAAGGGCCGTGCTTATCCGAAACCTGGTCCAAACCTCTGGTGGCAGGTAGTAACGCCGCTCCGCACGGAGTTGGCGAGCGATGAACATCATATCCATGCTCATTAGCAACACTGGTGAACTGTGAGCAGTACTAGTACTCACTAGTATGACCAATAACCCGCCTTCAGGCACTGACGACTTGCAGGGGAACTCATAGACTATGATACTGAACAACGCCCTGCCGCAACCGAGCCTCAAGCTACAGTGAACGAGAACCCGTGTGCCGGGCTGATCATGAGTCGACGCATATGCCATGGAGATTCTATTAGTACCGGGTCCGCGATGCTATTACCCATGTTCGTGTGCAACCATTAAAACAATTTCTATCAACTTCTGACACTCTCTTGGATTGATTTCCATTAGACCTAGATCATTGGGATGATTTTTACGAGGGATTTCTTCGTCGATTGCGGGGTTTGTACTTCGTTTGTCGTGTTGTTTCGAGCTGGAGGAGGGGCATGCCACTCCCGCCTGGCCTGACTGCTGGCCCTCATCGGAACCCTGCTCGACTTTCCGATCTACGTGCCGCACAAGACCTTGGGGTGGCTTATTACAAACCACAGATCCTATGGTGTCCCTCGAAGTGAGGAGCCCATGATGTATGGTCTTAACTCTTTCAAGGATGCCAGGAGTCGTTCTAAAAATGTGTTGTCAGGAGGCAGGAAACACACTGCACCAGGTTGTGCTGGAGTATCCGGTATGATCCATCTCTGAGACTGAGGCACCGCCGATGTCGAATCAGGAAAAAGGCGATGCTGTACTGTCGTTCATGTCGAGGCTCGTACAGGAGGGTGTTACTCCAGAGAATGAAGAGATGTAGGCTTCTTTCTCGATGTATTTTTCCCAACATTCCTTGAATGTTGTTCTGAACCAATTGATGGCAGACACCCGCTGCACTATGCATGCCAAGACAATGTATCCCGAAACCAGTCGGAGGTAGATGCAGTCGTTAGACACGACAGACTCCCGAGCATGCAGGATTAGGACTCTACAAGGGGCCGCTCGAGTCTACGTGGATGCGATCTATAAAGAGTTTCTGAGATGGAATGTGATCGCAGATGTCACCACATCTCTCTAATCTGATCGGGGTGCAACGGTGCATGTTGCGACACAGGACGAAATCTATGCTGGTTATCTGATACCAATAAAGTTATTTCTCCTCGGCGACATCTGGTTCGTGACTCATCAGTAGCAGGGGTTTCATATAACGTTTGGAGTGCAGGATCTTATCGCGATGCGAGTCTAGCTGAATTCAAATCTATCCGCATCACCAATATCAACGACAAACCGAAAGTTATTCTGACAGTGATGGCAAAAAAAAGAGATATCCGACACGCCACGAGCAAGGGGAGTCCTTGACGCATCAAGTATCGAAAGTTGCAACTGTCTGACATTGCAAACGGTCAGTAGCACTATGCTCCAGGGAGCTCTTGCGTTGTTATATTACGCAGTTGCCTTGTAGGCAGCCTCAAGAACGCATCCGAGCTGAACGGCAAGCATGGGCTTTTTTCCGATGACTGAGCCAAACTTTGAACAATCCCAACTACCCTGGCGTACATCAGTAAACCTCCAACATGTACAAGCTCTCAATTGGCTTGCTGAAGAACGTCATGCGACAAGTTCCCTAGTTAAACTCATAGGAGACAATGATGACGGCGGCGACTCTAAGCCAAAGATTAGCTTGCTAGATGTCTGAACCGAAATCATCCTTCCGCTCATGACGAGCCTGATCAATCTGGGGAATCTTTTGTTTATTCTTACCCCGATGCGGTCAAGGAGATATTATCATATCAATAGATCAACATGCAGGCAAAGGGCCGCGTCACAGCCGACATAAAAGCAATCCAAGAGGTAGACCAACATTTCGGTTCACAAATCAGCATATTGAGATGTCATCGTTTTCCCTTTTCCTCCAGCACTTGAACGTCACTGCGAGGTTAAATTTGTTTGGAACCGGGACGAAAATGCGTATAGACGGCAGGGTGCTATTTGTCCTCCAGGCGGCAACTGTCTTGAATGTGAGCAGATTGCGTTAATTGAATAGTAGATGCTTATCTGTCACTTGCATCGTCCAGTGGCCGGCTAAGGCAGTTGGCGAACTGCCAGTCGGCATCCCCATTCGTGACGTCGCGAACTCTATAAGAATCAAGATCTGGATAAATCTATTAGTATGTGCTCGAAAATTGTGTCGCCTGACTCTGAACCACCTCAATTGCGCTGCCATGCGATCTAGCCTGTACCACGTACGAAGTATAACGACGTATATCCAGATCTCGAAACACCAATCGATTGGCACGGACGGTTCTACCTCGCAACTAGCCTCGCTCAGATCATCTATTCATAGAAGCTTACATGAGGGGCGGCTGTGCTACGAAGCAAGCATTCTCCTGAAGTTCAAAGTTCAAAAGTAAGTTGCTGATCGGATATTTTTTGTCTGAAAATTTTCAGTTTGCACATGATCAAATAATTTACTGCACCTAGTGACCACCGTGAACCTAACCCTCACGATGTGGAACCATGGATATCCCACCTCAAAACAGTATAAAGAAATATAAATACATAGATCAGTGAAAAATACACGAGCATTAAGTGTGTGAGGAGCGACCGCGGGGGATAATTCACCCACAGCTTGCATGGTACCTAGGTATACTATTGATCGCGCACGCAAGTGTACATGTCATCCGGTGTGCATACGTACAACACTCTCCGCAGCTCCCCAATAATTTTGCTCGGGTTTTCCCGTCTTGCACCTGTTTCACCAATTCCAATCGTCGTCGTCGAAGGAGGACACGGCGGTGGGAGTAGCACATGCCTCGTTGCCTACGGCCGACCCGTCCGTGGCCGAACATGGCAGCGGATTCAACTCGGAGGCTAACAGCCTCTCCGGATGAACCGCCTGTTCTTCCTCGTCGTCATCCAGCCAATCCATCATGGACTTGTAGGTTGGCAACGCCCGGGATTCCAACTGATTCTGGGCTAGAGACCGCGGCGAAAGCGGTCGTATGGTCAAGGATAACTTGGTCCGTGGGGTCGATGACTTCGAAATCGGCATAGGCGCGGGTGTGGTGGCAGTTGGTCCAGGCAAAAGGGCAGAGCTGATCGTGCTTGAGACGCCAGCAAACAGCAGCGACGCCCGTTTCTGGCTTTTGGAGAACCTGTTAGGAAAGAGGTGGAGAGAAATTAAGGTGTGTGATGTGTATAAAAGTTCGAACCGTCTCAAGGCGGTTAGGCCACGTACGTTTGGCCATTCTGAAGTTCGCTCAGTTTCTTGCTCATACTATCCACCCAAGACGAGACAGGTCCAGAGCTGTGCATCGAACTTATCGCTGGCCCCGCTTTAGTGGGATCAGACACTGCACCCAACATGGGCGGCACCAACGTGGGGCTTGGGGCCGGCACGAGCGACATGCCGACGTCCAAGTGGGATGGTTTAGGACTCTGGGCGGGTGGTGACATGGAGGAACTCGTCTGCATCGGCTCCTTGGCGATAACTCGCGAGGTGCGTTTATGCATTCGAGTATTGAGACTACCAGCGCGCGAGAGGGAGGAGACAGCGGCAACTGTGATTGTATTCTCGTCCCGACTGTCGAGTATCTGATCGGAGGTGTGTGCATTTTGTTGGATAGACGACACGGAGCTGGTCGACAGATGCTCGCTGCCCATCTGGGTGGTGGGGGATTCCAAGGTGTCGTTTTCGTGCGCTCCGTAAATGAGGGTTTTGGGTTCAGATTTGGAGGAGTCTTTGTCCCTGGACTCAAGTTCGTGGATAACCCCGCCAAGGTCACCGAAGCCTGCGGCAATCATGCGAACGCCTTCCTTCAATCCATCAAGTGTGACGCCGCCGATGCCCGCATTAAGCGATGGGTTTGGGAGGGGGTCGTGACCTCCGTTGACAATGCGTTCCCATTTACGTTTGACTGCAGGAATGTATATCAGTGAGACCGTTGCTGCGTGAGTAGAGCGACTCACGTTCCGCCAATTCTTTTTCATGTACGGTGAGTTGATCACGAAGTTCAAGACATTTACGCTCTTTCTGAGCGATAAAGTGGAGTAGGTCTGCATGTCTGATCCAGGTCCGGTGATAAAGGGCAAAGGAGTACGGAGCAAGGCGTTGAGGAAATGCAAAAGACGAACATGACATGACATGTATCAGTTGCGTCAGAGATGGATCAAGTCAAGCGATGGACGAAAGAATAAGAAATATTAGCATCACGTCAACATCGGAAGTTCGGAAACAAAACGGGCCGTGACACGTCCAAGGACACCACTACCATAGGAAGAACCAGGTGGTAATGCTCGCTGCGGCGAGTAGTACCCATCGCGTTGGTGCCCAACCTTGAAAGAAAAATTCGCTCACTTTTCGACCAGCGTCAGGGGCTCTCGTTCTCTTGGACCTGTTGCATCCGTGGAAGATAGGCTTTCGCGAGTTGAGTGCGAGCGTGAGCTCAACACGAGGCTTGACCTCTTTGATACGTTTTCCCTCGCGTCCTCCACGACAGGTCCAGATACTTCACGAGGACCGTCGGACGAGAGTGTTCTGCTTGACTGCGCTCGTTGACTCCACGGGGAGGGTGAGAAAGGAGTGTAATAGGCAATCGATGACTGTCTGCGCTTGCTAGCGACCACGCTCGCACTCGTCGGTGCGATCGTTTTGAATTCAGAGCCAAACGTGACTAGGTTGGCGGTTACAATCTCAGGCAAGGACGGCGACATGCTCCTCGTTCGTTCTGCATGAGGTTTGGAGCGTAGTGTGGATGAGACGTTGCCGGTAGAGCCATGTCTCTGTGGCTTGATCCGTACGCGTGTCGCTGCTGTTCCAGGGGATGACGGGGATGTTGGTGGGGAGGGGAGCGCTGAAGGTTGTGCTGAGTATGTCATGAACGTCGACGGAAGAGCACAGTCGAGCACGACAGTGAATGTCTACCGTCGTTGCGATGCGGACAACGTTGACACGTACTACAACACGATTAATTTATGGCGAGCACGTCGTGTCAAGCAACGAGGATAGAAACGGAATCTAAGTATATTTGTGGTTCCCACAAACACTAATACAGACAACGACGAGCTCAGTGATGTGATGACCCTCCGCCCTCTTTCTCGGCCGCTGCAATGAAATTCTTGATGCTGTTCATCCTATGTGTCAGAGTCGTACAGAGTAACCCGTGCAATACAAACAATACGCTTACAATTCCTCTTCCTCGCTGGCATACACATCAATCAGTCTCGTGTAAATGACACTGAACGAGTACAACGCACCTGGATTCCGCCTTGATTGGAACTGCATCCTTGACCCGCTCTGTCAGAGGTTTGTTGGCAGCAACAGCGTCTTTGTTCCCGCCCTTGAAGGCGAACACGGTGGCGCCGACGGCGAACAGCGTACCCAGCGTGAGGTACTCATTTTTAATACTGCGACCGAATATGACACTGTCCACAGGCTGGTCAGCAAAACGATGCTCGTCGTGCGACGCGACGAGGAGACACACTAGGACATGGCGAGGACGAACAGACAAACTCACTCTACCAATATTGTGTGACCAAAGTCCCACCCGGAAACCTCCGTGCGACCCCTCCGACTGAGACGACCCCTCGGTATCAATCACTACTCTTTGGTAGTAAGTGAACGTGAACCCACTACTAAGTAAGTCCGTCCCCAGTCTTTCTCTCTGCAGGATTGCCGATAGGGGCATTACTGGGTAATAGGAGATCGAATGACATATGCACAGCCTTAACCATTGAGGGTTCGAGAAACACTCCAACACCCCAGCGGTATAAAAATAATATCAATCCACAGAATTGTCTCACAGTGGTCACGTCGCTCCGATCATAACCCTGTAATCGAAAAAGCGCCTCGGGGTCAGAGAAAGGATGCCGCTGAGGGTTTGGTGTAAAACCGTTGTAATTGGCGTGTGTTGTTGACGAGTCTTCCAGGTTCGCTGGCAGTCACTGGCAGCCTTTGGTGCTACGGTAGAGTTCCGCGGCAGTTCCGAGTCATCTGTAGATCTTTCTCGGTACGGTTACTGACCTACTGGGAGCTTATGCGATGATCGGATCGACAGCGCAGCTGAACTCGTATTCATCCGCGCCGACACTGGTATTACTAGGAATTCAAATAATCCGGACCTCGAATTAATGGGTAGTGGTCCCTCTTTCCTCAAAGAAAAGGGGGTTTGAGGTGGCGGAGTAATCGAGAATTATATGGCGTCAACCTCATTGAATAGGGTGAGACCTGTGCTTGCCCGGTTCAAGATCCTCATTCACTCGGGTGGCTGATATAGTTTCGATTGGTATAAGAACGGGCCCGTCGTCGAGCCAAAGACCCTACGACAAACTTTTCCCCTACTGCCCTTCTCCCTGCAACAAGTATGATTCCCTCTGCTCTCTGCGCCCTCGTCGTAGCCTTGTCGTCGCTCGCCACCGCCAACGGCGCTGTCGTTCAACGTGATGGCACCTTTGTAAGTGACCATCAGTTATAATAACATTTTGGGCTGATTTTTTTCGTGTGCAGACGTATTTGTCCCCCCAGCCTACACTGCAGGGAACTCCTACCACGAGCTCCTCACCGACTAGCGTACCAACGACTCAGTCGACTACTTCGTCGACTCAGACTCTGTCCACAACCTCCGCGACGACGTCCATGGTAACGTCGATCATCTCCACGCAGTCTACTACCCAGACAGTTAGTTCCACGATCCAGACGTCGCCGATTCCTACAACCTCTGCGACCATCCCGCCTGTTGTATCGATTACGACCACATCGACGATTCCCACAACCTCTGCGACCATCCCGCCCGTTGTATCGACGACCCCCACGTTGACGATTCCCACGACCATCCCGCCCACTGTGTCGTCGACCCAGACGGTGACGGCTACGCCTTCGCCTTCGCCCACGTCAGCTCCTGGCACAGTTAATTGCAACAACTTTCAAAAGTGGCAAGCTGCTTTCGCGGTATGCAGTTTCATTTGCAGCATTGCAGCTCTGCTCATCTTTTTGCAGTACACCGCAGGTAATCAGGTGATTTTCAATGGCCAGTTGTATACTGCCAGACAGTGGACTTTTAACAACGCACCGCCTATGCATCCCGATCAGTGGACCCTTGCCGGTACTTGTACGCAGCCGATCAACAACCAGGTCAGCTGTAGTGGTGTGTCTGCATGGCAGAGTACTGTCGCCTACACTGCGGGGAATCATGTCACCTTCAATGGCCGCCTCTGGTCCGCTGTACAGTGGACCGAGTCCAATACTCCTGGGGATGCCTCAGGCACTTGGCAGGATCTCGGTACTTGTGCTTGAATACTTACCAGACATTTTTCTCTTTGATTAAAGATATCTGTTACGCTTCATAATTGGACCTTTTTTTCTACTTTGTAACCCGAGTCATGAAGGCCGAGTCGAGAACTCTGATGTCATTATCACGGACGTTCGACAATTCTTTAGTTCCTCGATTTTTGGACTAACGCCATGTTATGGACATTTATTGAAGACAATGCCTTACTTTTTGGTTTGAGCTTTCAGCTGTTGAACGTTGGGCCATGTTACGGTAACAAATGCCACGGGGGTGTGCGGGGGCTCGTGAGTCCAATATTGGCTCAGCCATTTTTGCTCTGCTGTGCTGCTGCTGCCAGTGGGCAGTGTGGCCCGATACAAGTCGCTGACTCGCGCAGTACTGGTTCACCGGCTTAACGGGTATCTTGTCGAACGAACTCGAACGCTACGCTGCGTATTTATTCGTTCGAGTACACCGGCTTGTTATAAGCCTGAGTGCTGTCATCAAGTAGCGGGGCGTCTTGCACGTTATCTACGTGCGTTTTCTCGTGGCTGCCAAACGCCATACAGGTCCATCAGGTATCCTTCCGAGTCACCCTGCCTCTAGTGTGAGTCTTGCCCGCGCCCTCGCTTCCGATCGATTTCTCATCTCAGCTAACAGTTTCATTGCCAACAGAGCTCGTCTTACACCACACAAATTCTTCTCGATGGCCTCACAGACCATCCAAGGATGGCACCCGAACCCGCAGTTGATGCAGCCCCAACAACCGGTCCCTCCGCCTCAGGGATGGACAGGCAGCTGGCCGCCTGGTGGCAGCGTCGCCTTTCCTCCAGGTTATCCTGGCCCACCCCCAGTGCCCGGTGGAGCAGTGGCACATCCACGTTGGAATGCCGGATACTGGCAATACAACCCGGTTGCGAACATGCAGAACCCGCAGCAACCGTGGGCACCCGGCATGGGATGGTTTCAGCCAAGCCACAATCCCTATAAACGCGTACCAAAACCGCCTTCGCCTAGTTATTGGAATACAAAGTTGTCGGATAATGGTTTAGGTCTTGAAGGCATGGTCAAAAGGTGCGTCATAATTTCTTAATAATTGTAACCCATCGCCTAGACCGAGAGTAGATTGTTCGCTGACGGGGGTTGCATCGTCTTTGTTTTTTTCTTGTTTTCAGGAAGGACCCGTCTGAACATATTGGCGAGGAACCGCACACGCCTTGGATATGGAATCCACCGAGCCTGCTCGAGGTTGGGGATCGTGCGACCCCAACGAGAGATTTCAACCCTCGTAGGACTGGATCGGTGGATCCCAGTCTTCAGTCTACAGTGTCCACGCCGACACGAGATCATGGTCAAAGTAGTAGAGGGTCATCACAGGATAATTCGCTCGCTCAATCGCAGAGTCAAACACCAGAGAGAAGGTCTTCTTCACGCGCCAATTACTTCTATAACCCCCAAGAAAATTTCACCTCTCCCATTGGACCAACAAGACACAGTTCTGATCCCTCCGATCTTAGATCCGGCCAAAGTGCAAGTGCCTTCGCTGGCCCATCAAATTCAAGTCAACGTTCTATTGGCCAAACGGATTCTTGGCTCAATAGGTCCCGCTCCCAGCCTTCCGCTGCGAATGAGGTCCCTCCGTATCCAGCACCTACACCGACAATTCCTAATAGCCGTTCTGCTTCGGCTCAACCAACCGCATTCACGCAGGAACCGGAAACATTCACATCCAGGGGTGAACTTCACCCGACATTCTCATCGAATATCGTTCGCACGCCAACACACTACCAACAAGGGCGTCGTAGTACGGACGAGCTAAGTTACCACTCTCGTTCACCATCCTCTGTGGGTCACTCGTCGACACCTTCTCGCGGACCACCTGTCCCAGAGCCCCTAACGAGACAATCCTCATTACCCAACGCATCTTCGTCCACCCGAGATGTTTACACCAACTTTTCAGAGGATTTGTCCAACTCACTTCTATCAAGCACACCCGCTCGAACACGTTGCTCGAATACAGGTGGCCCACTCTCCCGCAGCCGTACCGAACCCATCATTGCCAATCTTACCACGATACACGAGTCGTCATCCGCGCTGTCGAGCGGCGAGATCTTTTTAGCCCCCCTGCGCGACACACCCACATCGAGTTCGACAGAGTCATCGCCAGATCCATCCCCGCGTCGTAAGGCCAGACGTACATCTCCCTACGGTAGCGTCACTCACTCCCCCGAGCCGTCTCCTGGGTTTTACCGTGATCATAGACCATCTCCCTACGCGAGCCGACACCCCAATTCCCAATCTCGGGGCCATTCCCACTCACCGTCGCCCTTGGCATCGCCCCACAGGCACGCGCGCGATCCGCATGTCATTCATGGGACAAGCAGCAGTGCAGCACGGCGTGACAACGGCAACCCGCTCCCACCGCCTCCGGTCGAGCGAGCAAACCCGGAGGCATCACGACCACCCGTCCAGGAGCCGTCGCCGCCACATTACGCGCGGAAGATGCGCATAGGGTTCTGGAACAGACGGGGTGATCATCTCACACCTAACTCGTTCGTCGTGTATGCGCCGCACGACCGTGCGTACCCGGAGGAACTCCGGGATTATCCGGACGAGCGGGATGGATATCAGGACCAGTTTGGCTCGTTTGTCCCATGGCGTGAGGAACGGCCAGAGCTGCCTACGTCGTTGCCGTATCGTGGCAGGGCGCCCACGCAACCTTATGAAAGTGTGAGTCTTGCCTTCATTCTTTTGTCTGCGTCAGGTTGACACTCATCGGTCTCTGTCTAGTTTGTGGTATATACCTATTCTCAGTGATTCGATCACGGTAATCATGTTCATTACTTCAATGTATTTATCTATGCAATATCGAGGATGTCACAACAAAGGGCTTCATATGGGAGGAAACGAATAAGTACTCAATAAATAAGTTGGTATTACACGTAAAGGCGTACAACATCGAAAATGAAGAGAAGAAACATGGGAGCATGAAGCAAACAGAGAGATGATACAAACAAATACATGAAAAAAATGGAACTCAAAGTCCGATACTGCCATGTTGATTACGCATGTGGTCATAGATACCTTGACCCCTAGGGAATGTCGCCAGACACTCCCAGCAGATATGTGTCTGGCAGCGCGTGCATGTCATGTGATTGCATCCCTCGCTACGCTCGATGGGCACTTTGCACCCTGGGCAGCTCTTCACGTCGTGGTTCGACGTCCATTCATTGAAAAGCTTGTCTTCGGCGACGTCGCGCTCTTCGCACGTCATTCCATCGTGGTACTCTATACGGCATGCTGGACAGATGCGAATGAGACACGAAGGACACTGCAAGACTGCATTCGGCGGAGCAGAGCGATACACTTGTGTGCAGTCGGGCATAGGACAATGATGGAATTCGTCCGGTCGGCCATGAACGTACACCCAGAAAGCGGCCTCGATAACGGCATTGAAATCGGCGGCGGACAAGAGCTTCCGCGACAGGCCAAGGGGGATGCATTCAGTACAGGTGGCGTCGTTCCCGAGGCACTTGAGAGGGAACGTTTTGTTCTCGACCGCCGAGGTAAGGTAACCTGTGAGACAGGCACGACACCATTGATGACCACATGCGAGTGACACGGGCACAACCGCTTCGCCGAAACAGACGGGACAAATTGCGTCCGATGAGTTAGGGCCGTCCCCTTGTTGGCTTTGTGCATCCTGTATAGCCTTGCATGCTACGCGAAACGCTCGATCGTTTCCTCGAACGACGAGAACGCGCTCTCCGAAGTCCAAGATGCAGTTTTCTGGGCCGAGAAGTTCTTGTAACGTATAGAGCTCGGCACTGCAAAAAACACCGAGAAGCTTTCCCGATAGTGGGATCTTCCAAAATTGCTGCGCCTTGAGTTCCATAATCTTGCGGACGATGTCTTGGCGGGCACGATGCCTCATCACGATGGGTCCCCACAACGATATTACTCGCCTATGTTTTTGGACTTGTATCTGGACACCGGGGTACTGTGCTTGTACCTGAGCAATGTAGTTATGGCCAGCGCTGGCGATGAGGAAGTCATCCCATAGAGGCTTCTTCTCGAGTGTGACAGTTTCACCATGTAATAGCTGCTCGAATTCGTATTTGAGGTGACTCAACAGCTCGGGCCATTCGCTGGAGAATCTAATGTGCACTGGCGCGTCATCGTCGCTATTGTCCTTGACTTTCTCCCTGATAGAGACGCTGGGTCCATATCTGCGCTGCCACGACCAACGAAGCCATCCAATATCGTCCCGCATTTTCTTGTAACTAGCAGCGCTCAACGCATGTAACACGCTGACGACATGGCGGCAGGAAAGGGTTGTGTGCCCTATGTACTTCGGGCGTCTATGGTCTAGATCGCTTTGAGCGGCCCGAGCTTCGGCAGGGGACGTGAAACGAGCCCAGGCTTTGACCAACCCATCTTTGTAAGGCGGGGGGAGGATATCGAAGGAAGTGACTGTCCCATATTCATCTAACCTAGAGCGGATAGATTTGACCGCTTTGTCAAGATAGTGATAGTTTGGACGACCCAACATGACCGCGCTCGAGTTGGCGAACTTGCGTAGGTCCTGTTCGGTCACGCCTGCGGGAAGCTGCTTAAAAATGACGTTGTATGCGCCGACACAGGGTAGTCCCTCGTATAATTGAGCGGACACGACGAGATATTCCATCGGGAAACCGTTCAGGGAATCGAGGGCAGTCTTTGCCTCCTTCAACGTATGATAGCCGGCGTAGCCAACTCGAAACGGACACTCCCATACAAGCTGAACATCGGTGTCTGTGAGAACCGTGCTGCCGTGGCTCGAGTTATTGATGGCCAATTTGGCAGTAATCTTTCTTTTGGCAAACTCGGTTCCGTTCAGGTCCGTGACGGCTCTGATTGCATCCGCTGCAGAGGCAAATTGAACCTTGACAGTTACAGGCTTTTCTGCCAATGGCAACTCGGGCAGATTGATGATGTCCACTTTGTACGGGCGAAGCAGTTCGCTCAGCGCGGTCGAGGAGATACTGCGGTCGATATTCCCTAGATGCAGCCACCGACTCTCAAAGCCGGTCATCACCTCTCGAACCTCGAAGCCATGATCGAAGCGAACTTTGATGTGATCCGAAATAGTGGCGACATAGAGAGGTTCAGTTCTCTGCGGTTCAACGTCTCCGCCTGGCGGATCACCCTGCCGATGCGGCGGGTCGTTTATCTGTTCACGCACGCAGAGGGGTGTTTTATCGACCTCGCGCTGCGGGGCCGAGAGCAACTGAGTTGGTTTGGGTACTGGATTCACGGGCTAGAAAAACTGATAAAGAAGGTGTTCGATTTATTTTGATGCTGACTTACCCGACTCTGGGGCTTAGGATGGAAGTATCGGCATGGAGTTTTGTAACAAGGGAGACCCCTCATCCATCTTATGCAGTTCTCCCGAGACAATTTGTTGTTGCAAGGGATCCGGTTTGAAATGTTGGACCCAACAGACTATCAAAAAAAATTGTATCAAACCATCAATGAAGGTAGAACCACGACTTACAGTAAACGTTGTATCGCTCCAAAGAACGGAGGAGTTGCCCGACAGATCTTCCGAAAGAGAACCCGTCGAAGAGGTTGGTGAATAAGGTATCGGTTGTGTATCTTTGCGGTTGGGCAGCTTGACAGTATGGGGGGCGGCTCCAGGTGGCGGTGGAGAAACCACTCTACTTGTGACTGCGGGAGCATTGAGACGCTCGAAATACCAGTCTTGCGAAGCCTCGTTGACGGGTTTCTACATATGTGTAAATAAGATGCAAGGCGATGTAAGAGGTTGAATTTCACCGTTGGGGTAAAAACAGTAAGACGGTGTCCTCCACGACCAGTTGGTCTCGTTAACCCTGGCGGAGGAGGTAGGCTCACGTTGAGCTTGCTAGATGCGACATTGAAGTTGTTTATGCTTGTCGGAATGTGCGAGACAGCCTCTGGAATGGGAGATAATTGTTCACGCCCAACATTATGCTGCATCGCCATCAACGACGGCAAATTCTGCGTGAAATCAGCACGAACCAACTCGTAAAGAGTGATACTAACTTTGCCAGACGTCATGGTATTGTTAAGGGTGTTCACATTTGTGGGTGCGTGTGCGACAACCTCTTGTACGAGATGTGTTGGTTCACGCCCGACATTGCGCTGTATCAGTATTAAGGATGATCGGTGATAAGCTCGCAAGTTAATAGCAATACTAACTACACGAGTATTATTTGTACTTTGATTAGCTTCATGTGACATTGATACGGGGGATGAGGGGTTATTCTTTTATGTGTGAGGTGAGTTATAGGTTCTGCATAACCAAATAGACTTGCCTGCGGGGGCATCACTGGACTTATAGCGGGGGGTTGTATTTGCAACGCCTTGAAGACCTGCTGCTGCAATTGCATGCTAAGGAAGCTGTTTCTTGAGCATGGCGAAATTGAGGTGAGACAGGGACCGATAGCAGCAGAACATGGCCTGACGAGATTCAACAAATTGTGATGCACAAGGACCCAGCACTGCTCACCTAGGCATTGACTGACAAGACTCCTCTCGCACTATTCCACGGTCGACCGGTTTATTTTGTAATCGGGGTGGCAACTGACGCGGACGACAGAAACTGTTGTGTGCATTGTCTGTACCGGCGGCGTTATTCCGATCTCGTGTCCAGGGCTGGTGGTTGTGTGAGGCGATTGTGACTTTGATAAAGGAATGCGTACATCTGCATTGTCAGACTTTTTATGTACATTCGGACGAACGACGTTGGATTGGTTGTTGTTTCGATGCGACTTGATGGCAACTGGTGTGGCTTGCGTAGTACATTTTCTGAGGGGTTTCCTTTGTAGTTGGGTTTGGCTCAACTCATTTGACGGAAGAGCGTCAAGAATGCTGAATGAGTTTTGGTTTCTCGGTGCTGCACAAGCCATTGATGAATTGAGCGAGGACTCTGGGAAAAAGGAGAGAAGACGGCAAGAAGACGGGTGTCAAACACATAAGTTTGTGAACGCCCCAAATAGCCAACCGTGTAAACAAAGCTCGCTTAGATATGATCACACTCCATTCCACAGCATTAACAATGTCAATGGAAATCTATACGACAAACAACACGCATAAAGTGTCACGAAATGGGCGTGTGGTTCAAATCTCAGGGCTTGCGAGTTCCAAACATCACACCAATGCGCCCTCGCTTGGTCGACAAAGTCGGTCTGGTATTCGGGAGTATCGAGGGCGAACAGATCGTCGGGCCATTCGGATTCTCGGTCTCGTTGATCGATCGATGGTGGGTTTCACCTCGGTCTCCCAACTAGCGCCTTCTGTCTGTGCAGCAGCCCCTCGGTCGTCCGGCACCGCTCGCAGGGCAAAGGGTGACCATCCCCTGGCATTGATGAGTACGAAAGCGCTCTGGATGAAGAGATCAGATGAAGCGTATTCGAGCACTGTTTCTGTTACCACAAGTAATGAAACGAAGAAACGCGTGCAACGCCAGACAGCACAAATAATGCGAAAACCCAGCCCTAGCGAGTGAGAATTCATCGCGGAGTCGAGCCAGCGTACCCCTGGACCGCGAAGAGGAGTTCAAAGGAATGCACAGATAGTAGAACGTACAAACCAGAAAAGTGTTGGAAGAATGAGACTAGTAACACCCTTAGCCATTCTGAACTAGGAGCTTGGCTGAGGCTTTCTTTCAGTGCAGACGCCGTCCGGTTGATGAATGCGAGCTCGGCATGTGTCGTCTGACCGAGTAAGTGGATAATTTCCATGAGGTGATTCATCGAAACCACAGTGTCGTCCTGGATGGCCTGAGCACTTCTTGCCTGAACAAGGGAACCTTCCAGCAGTTTCGACGTCTCATTCACGACTTCCGTAAGTTGTTCCAAAGACTGAGGTAAAACATTACATCGTGACACCAGCGGGAAGGAAACACCGTCCTGACGTTTTGCAATTCAGCCAAGCCACCCTCCAGCAAACCCAGACGACGATCTAGGTACAGCTGGAAATCGTGTTAAATCACCGCGATATCATCGATAGTGATTACACACAGCTGCATCTCTGTTTCGGAGGGTCTCTTCTTTAATCAAGGCAAATGCCGTGCTCAATTCAGAAGTGATGGACGATTGGATCGCAGGGAGAAGCCCGAGGAGATGGTCTGAGTGCTAGATAAGTTGCGAATCATGAGTGACATGCAACAAGCGAAGATTTCGGAAACACACGTCGCGTTCCACTCTTTCCAGCATGTTATAAAACTTTGAATGATCAGCCTCGCGGTAGATAATAATGAAGAACCTTGATACCTTTGTCACGATTTTTCTATGATTGGTGCGATGTCTGTCCTCGATCTTATGGATCGCACTCTGCACTTCCACGAGGAGCTGAAAGAGTCAAAACCAGGCCGTAGTATAAAAATAGATGTGTACCGATTGTGAGTTATTGACCATAGACATGGTAAGGATGTCCGAGGTATCCTTCATTCCGCTGGACGCCAAGCGTAACGCCTCTAGAATGTTACGCATATCCTACATCAGATTCGTTACCCAAGCTCACGGCGAACAGGCCATTTTGTAAAAGGGACGAGTAATTCGCACCTCGGCCAATTTCCCCCATAGGTCTTGAGTTGCCTTGGAACCCTTCTCCCGCTCAATCAAGAAGCGTACGAGGAATGCCTTCTCTTCAGTGATATTTCTATAAATATCCTTCGCAGTATCTGTCCATTGATTTCATGAAGCAACGATAATAACGGAGTGTATGAGATATTACCGATGTCAATCCACCTTCGGAATGTAAAGCAAAGCTGGGCTGTAGCGACCATCAGCCGAGTCATCCCGTGAATCCTTCATTACAACACACGAATTTCACGGAGGTAGCCAGAATAACTGGACCAAAACTGAGCGCTCCGAGACAAGGCACTATCCTGGAATGTCAAGACTTTTCCAGCGACTCGAAATATTTGCCCACTCGACACATCTAGCTTGGCCATGAGGGGTTGGTGAAGACCTGTGACCAACCCTTGAATACGCAGCACACTCCATTGGTGGCAAATAGTGTCTTGCAGTGGCCAGCTCACACATTGTCATGCCAATGGCAGCTTGTATGCGCGATGAGACAGCTCGAAGTGGCCGAAAGGGCATGATAAAAGTACCTTGAATGCGCTCTTGCTCGTCCATCCGCGATTCCTCGCAACGGGCTTTCACCAAGCTTATGGCATTCTGGAAACAATCCGGCTTCTGTTGGTAGGACTGGATGATATCTTTGGGAGTTGTGAGATATGTGACTAGAGTGGTATTTTGAAATACCTTTGTTCAAGAAAAGGCCGTCTATTCCTGAGAGTTCGGCTTTTTGCTTGTCGTTTTAGTCTTTGACTCGTGCGGTGATAAAATCAATATCACCGTCAAAATTGTTTAAGAGAACGTCTTCTGCAACCCGCGGTCCACTGGAAAGATCCGACGGGGTTTGATGGGTAGTCCAGGACCATGCCAAGCAGCGAGTTATGTGATTTGCGACGAACAGGACTACCAACACGTATTTCATTATTCCATTCAGACTGTCAGTCAAACGTCGAGCATTGATCTTTGTGCGGCCGCGACGTGTATTGAATGGTCGCGTGGAAATCAATGAGTAGGACAGGGTCGTGGTCCATGTCGCTGTCTGAGGAGCCATGGAGACAGAGTCCGGTTCAAGTTGTGTTGGTCTTGGGGGTGCCGAGTTCATCGTTAGGCTACTGCGGGTTGGCAATTCGGAGGTGTTGATGTCAGAAGGTACGTTTCTGCTGAGTAGTAAATCCGAGTCAAACAAGCTCAATACGGACTCATCAACCAAATGTGCACCTATGTGCCGGCCGGCGTGCGATGATCGGACCACTTGTCCCCTTCCACAGCGTTGCATCCAAAAAGTCAGTACGGCAATATCATTTGCATATTGTGTGTGTGTGAATTCTCCATGAGAACTTTCAAACTGGCAACATTTGTAGTAACAAGTCGGGATGATCTGTCTTAAACCGACGGTGTAGGTCTCAACTATCCCAAATCAAGAACAATGGACTCCCTAGATGAAACGTCCTAGTTCACGTCCGGGTGTTGATACGACGCTTTGTTGTCATGGGCGCTGCTGACACAACAGAGAGCGTTTCTGAACGAATGAAAAAGGTAAGATCTAACCGGCATGAACCAGAGCTACCAACAGAGAGGGAGTTGGCATATCTCGAGCGGCAGCGAGTCACGTCACAATTTTTAGAGCAGTGCAACTCGGCCCAATCATGCCTACACTCCGTTTCTGAGGAAGACTTCGCAGAGTGTGCAATGTCGGAGACAGAATGGGAATAAGGGAGGAAAAATCTGGAGTGACCGTTTCATGTGCCGCCCTTGCGGATGAATGATCTACCATAATCGTATCAGCGCCCGAAGCTTCTGTTTTTCAAGAGATCTTACGTCTCGTTACCATGGGGGTCCCAAGAGAACGCAGACATGAATTACAAAACCGGGGACCGGCGCCGATGTCACACCAACCATTGGGTTTGGTCAGTGTAAATGCATAAGGATTTGGGAAAAACTCGCGCACTTCTGAGCATCTTTCATAATGACGTGACGGAATGCTCGCTAATGATTCATATGATATGGGTTTGTAGCGATTTTTTGACACCTCCATGGCCGACCGATTGCACCAAGTTGAGATCGTTCTCACGGGTAGTAAGAGTCACTCGTCCGTGCGTCTGTGTGGCTTTTGAGTTTAGATTGGTGACCCAGACGTCCAACGCCACGACGTTACCCGACGCTACGCGGTTCTAGCGGAAAATACTTTTGCATACTGATGCGAGATTCCCGTTGGGCCATCTGTTTTGGTACCTTTCTTGAAAGGCCGGACTCTTGTAGTAAATAAGTATGGTGACTGCTTGAATGCCAACGAGATACCGGGTAAGAGTCAACGAGGATAAATGCAAGAGCGGACGCGGGGATACATGGTAGTTGTTGATAAGATGCTAGCCAACCTCAAGATCATATCACCTAGGTCTTCACCGCCGATGTGCTGGAGTTTTCAAATAACTTCGCATTGCCCATGGCTTAGCCTACCTGCCGCTTTGCCCTTACCCATTACTACGTGTGGCACTGACACTGCGCACGCCATATCGTTTAATATTTTCCCCCAACAGTAATCTGTCTGGAATTCGGGCCGCGAGCGAACGCAAGTCCAATGGCCCCGTTCCTCACTGACGATCTGTTACAACTAGCATCTTGAATGCCCCGCGTCCTAGATGTTTCACTCAAACACTTCTGTTTCACGGAGGTCAGTTCCACCAAGCAACTTCCACGTGGTGATTACTTCCGCCCTCTGACGAGGTAATGACCGAACGTAGCCAGGAACCGAGTGAGTAAGGTGTGCTCACTGGTCACAACTACATGCGAGCTCTGGGGATCAGCATTGTCACTGGAGTGAAACTTTCGCGGGTGTGGCATCTCCATTAGGGCCACACGACTCCGTCTTCCACCGTCCACGTTGAGCGCTGTCTACGGTGGACTCTGCCTGACATGTGGTTCATATTTTCTTCGGCTGAGGATTTTTGAAACAGGGCAGGGGGAGGGAGTCTGTCGGCGGGAGACAAGATTCCCCAGGCAACGTGGCGCCAGCGTTTAGACTGATTGACAACGGATTGCCGGATCAATCGCCGATAGGCGATCTGCGCGTGGCCCTCGCATATGGTCGTCATATTGTATGAAATTAAATATACTCCTTGTCTATGGATACTGAGCACTGATGTAACGGTAGGTATTACGAGGTAGAGTATGGAATGCTACAGACGATACACGAGGAAGATAAAAAAACAGATTGATCATTACGACTAGCTGTCCGTGGAAGTAAGTAAATTGTTCTGGGTGTAGAGGGTAGTCCAAAGGATAAGAAAAAAAAAAGACAAGGAAAGCTTCAGCGACGGTCCTCATTTCGGGCTTTGCGAACGCTGAGAGCGCCGGCAGCCAATTTTTGTTCCCAGACCAAGTGGCCTTCTCCCTCGACCCACTCTCCAGTAACGGGATCCCTCTCGAAGTCTCCATCCCGGTAGCCATATCGTTGTTGCAATAGACGTAGGAGAGGGTTCCGCAAAGCAGGATCCATGCGAACGGTTTCCCCTGGATGATAACTGCCCACACCGTGGCGGGACAGACTCTCTTCGAAAAGGGCTTCTTCGTATGTGCAGCCGCAATTAAGACAGCCTGGAGGTGCCATGCGAGGCGGATAAGCTCGACGTTCGCGCCGAGAATCATGCCAAGAACAGAGTGCATTTCCTGCGCGGTTCAAAGAACAGAAGAGCCGTATACGAGCGTCAGTGCGCGCCTTCCATGACATATGGATGGATGAGGGAGTCGGAGTGTTTGGAGAGGGCAGGGTGGCGAGGGGGGAATGCCTAGAGTGGCTCATTGTGGACTCGGTGGGACTTCCGCGGGCGAGTTCGCTCTCGAGTTCTTTGATGCGGAGGCGACTGTGGTCATTGACGAGCTCGAGCTCTCGCACCTTCTTCCGAAGGATCTTGATCTCATCCTCCATGGAATCAAGCGACCCGCGAGGAGGTGAATGATTCAAGTAAGGTCGCGGGCTAGGGCCCGGAACAAGGTGGTGCGGATATGCAAGATCCGACTGTGCCGACGTCTGCCGCTGATGGATTGGCGATGCACGGTACGGATGGTAGGAGTGATGTGGGGTAGGATTCCTCAGCTGGGGTGGAATGTCCAATTCGCCAACAGCGCCAGATAAACTAGAAGTGGCACTCATGCTGGAGACATAAGTGCTTGGGAGGGCATAAGGGGATTGCATGAGGCGATATTGGTCAGGCCGGGGATGCACCATCGCGACAATTTGTATGTGGTAGCATTGCTAGGTCTTGATGAACCCAGCGATGTGACTTGGGCACAGCCTGCGCTAACCGACACACGAGGCAACGCAAGATCGTACACGTCACATGGCCGTTTCGGGATCAGAAACGTTACATGCCGCCATAACCGCTCCCGTGAATCACGGATGTTGAAGCGCCGCGATCCGGGCTGGTCAGACGGGGTTCGTGGAGATGTGACGATCGTGAAATTTAACACTTACACCTGTCACGTACAATAACAATTATCGCAAAGGACAGTTTTCGTGAGCGCGTGGCAAATGCCGCACCTATTTAAGCCCACCTGCACCGAAATTGTGCCTACGTTTCGAGTGGGTTTATCTCTTAGCTACCATACGGAGTCACAGTAGACCCGAACCGTCCTCGCAGGATCTTCGGTCCACACCTACCAAATCTATAGATAGACAGCAGAAACAGGGACTCGGGGGGTGGAGACAGCCTCGAGGACGAGCGATGTTTTGGTGAAACACGTGTAACCAATCATAAAAAAGTTGCTTTATGGCCACACCTGTCGAAGACCGCGGAGAAATGGAGACACGTATTTCCCGCAATATTCGCTATCATTGCTCTGATTTGCTATACAAATGGACGTCTCGCCAAGGCTTTCCCTTGGCGGGCGAGCTGTTTCACGGCGAGTAATCTTACGACCAGTCTCTCGGGAAAGGACGGAGGACGTACCTTGGCCCATCTGGTATCTCAATTTCGCCTGTCTTCGGGTCTATAATGATGTGCCTAGTAATTTCTACAGCAGGCTGATGGGAACATCTAGCACGATTGGTTTTTAGCTCTCGAGCACGAGGCAAACGCGACCAACATTTGAAAGATGCGAGAGAACGGAAAACAATGGGTGCGAACTCCTCCTTCGGGGAGCTTCTCAGGCTCGCACGAGTACTGGACTGGTCGAGGACCCAAAAGGTGGGTGATGTGCGACATTTTGCGGTTGCAAAGGACACGTACTTATTTCAAGTAACCGGCACTTGGAGAGCAGTTTCGGGGCAAGGTCTTGGAATTGCGAAGACATGAACGCAGGACAGGTAGTATACAGCACGTTTATAGACTAAGTATGTATGACCTTGAGAGTGATTCTCAAGGTGATGTTCCCACGGGAGGGCACGTGGATGTAGAAATAAAATGGAGTCCGCAATCTCAGCCTCGCTCAGTCTCTCTCCCTCATCATCCCGCAAGACCACGCAAAACATGGTGTACAAAGTTGCAGGTATACAATGGATTCCATCCACGACGAGTGCGTTTACATCTAACATGTCTATCTCAGATATCTCCCTTGCTGCATTTGGTCGCAAGGAAATCGAGATCGCCGAGGTTGGCTCAACTCCCACTTTGTGAGCAAGTCACTTACACGGTCCTTAGCATGAAATGCCGGGCCTCATGTATATGCGGGCAAAGGTAGTCCATTCCGATTGTTGAATGCGTCCAACATGGTTGATTAACCCGATATCGTAGTATGGCGCCTCCAAGCCCTTGACTGGTGCCCGCATAGCAGGTTGCCTTCACATGTATGATTGTATCTTGCTAGAGTTAGTTTTAGTTTCTAAATGTCTGTGCTTTAGGACAATTCAAACAGCTGTTTTGATCGAGACACTCACTGCTTTGGGCGCCGAGGTTACCTGGTCATCCTGCGTGAGTTTTCCAGACGTACCATGGATATTCATTTCTCATATTTTATTTAGAACATCTTTTCCACCCAGGATCATGCCGCATCTGCGTGAGTGCAGATTGGAGCTTTCCTTGTTTTTGTTCCATGTATAAGACCTGCTTTGTAGCATCGCGGCCACAGGTGTCCCTGTCTTTGCCTGGAAGGGTGAGACTGAGGAGGAGTATACCTGGTGCATTGAACAGACTCTTGCTGCTTTCCCCGGTGGCAAGAGTTTGAACATGATCTTGGATGATGGTGGTGATCTCACCACCCTTGTTCATGAGAAATACCCTCAGTACCTAAAGGGTGTGTATATTTTTTGCGATTTGATACGATCAGTAAATCTGATAAGCCCTCCAGACGTTCGAGGTCTCTCCGAAGAGACTACTACTGGTGTCCACCATCTCTATAAGGCTTTTCGGGAGGGCAAACTCAAAGTCCCTGCTATCAATGTGAACGACTCGGTCACCAAGTCCAAGTTCGACAATTACTATGGATGTCGCGAGTCTCTCGTCGATGGTATCAAGCGTGCTACCGATGTCATGCTTGCCGGCAAAGTTGCTGTTGTTGCGGGCTTTGGTGATGTTGGCAAGGGTGTAGGTTTTGTCTTGTCTTGTCTCATGGCTGGATAGTATTGATGCTGATTGATGCTACAGTGTGCCGAGTCGCTTCGTTCTTACGGTGCTCGGGTATTGATCACGGAGATCGACCCCATCAATGCTTTGCAAGCAGCGATGGCTGGTTATGAAGTCACTACCATGGAGGATGCCGCTCCTCGAGCTAACATTTTTGTGACTACCACTGGTAACCGTGACATCATTACCGCGAAGCATTTCTTGGTAATGCCCGAGGATGCCATCGTCAGCAAGTTCGTAATGTCATGCTGCTGGTGTTGGGAAGACGGCTGAAATTATCACAGCATTGGCCACTTTGATATTGAAATTGATGTCGCTTGGCTCAAGGCTAATGCAAAGGAGGTTGTGAACGTCAAGCCTCAAGTCGACCGGTACACGATGCCTTCAGGCCGCCATCTCATCCTACTCGCTGAAGGACGTCTCGTCAACTTGGGGTAGGTCACTGGTAGAATCGGAGAGGGTTCTGTGCTTACAAATGATTCATAGTTGTGCTACTGGGCATCCTTCGTTCGTGATGTCATGCTCGTTCACCAACCAGGTTTTGGCTCAGATTGCCCTGTGGACGAATCCGGGCAAGTTCGCTGTTGGTGTACACATACTGCCCAAGGAGCTGGACGAGGAGGTTGCGCGTGCTCACCTGGAACAGCTGAATGTCAAATTGACTACGCTCTCGTCCGAGCAGTCCAAGTACCTGGACATCCCTATTCAGGGCCCATACAAGGCCGCACACTACAGGTAAGACGATTCTCATTGAGGTTCTGGAACTAGCTAATCAATATGGGCAAGGTACTAATACGCGCATCAATGTATGATGGCCTCAACGCCTCGCTGATATATATAAGAGGAACGGGACCTCGGTTTGGCATGTGAGACAAGCACGGCTTGCTTGAAAATCACGTCCGGGTGTTTGGATCGTTCTTTGAGCAGGACTTCAATGAGAGGTGTTACGCGTAGTGACTGTGGTACTTAGTTATGTGGGCCTCAACGAGCCCTTTGTGTGGTAGGTTACCGTGGGAACAAAACATTGAAACGTGATCTAGATCTTGTAAGATTATGTAATGTTATCCTACGGACGTTGGACGTGGACGCGGAGTAGTAACGAGTTGCGAGACGGTGACTCGGACTGACGCTGTTTCCGAATGGTCTCGTCCGCTCGCAATCCAAACGAATCCTACGCTGACCGTGCAAAAAAAGCCAGCAATGCATCTTGGTCAACCCAGCATGCCCAACAGCATCAACCCGCTAATTCGACCTCATCGACATCACTCACTCCGTCGTCCTCCTTAAAGCCACCACAGGTCAACGTTTGGGCCGAACGAATCAAGGAACAGCAGGTCCACGTTAGCCCTCAGCCTGCTCAGATGTCCCGTCACCGCGCGAGCTCCTCGCCCCAGCCGTCCCGCGATGACGCGATCCACCCTCGATCCCCACCACCCAATCTCGCCCAGCTCGCCATCCTCGACCAGCAGGACGAACACGATCCCTTTATTATTCGTGTCCCCTCACATCTCTCCCGCCAGTCCTCGTCCAGCACCAATCCCCTCCCCGCCACAGACCCCAACGCGTGGCCCCTCCCTGGCACTGCACCACATAGCAACCCCTCCTCTGCTGGCTACGACTCTCCCTTCATCTCCGACCCTCCATCTAGGCAGAGTACGTGTTTTCCCTTGTTTATCATATCATATTCTTACCCTCATCATCTTGCATTAGATAGCACTGCTTCTGTTCGGCACAATGTTTACTCTGCATCCGGCTCCGTGCGATTGCCACGCGTACAAAGTTTCTCTCGTCACTCGCGTTCTGCATCCCACTCCAGAGCTCAGAGCAGATCAGGCAGCTCTGCCTCCAGTCCGCGTTTACAGGTCCGTGGTCGCACGTTGCCAGAAGACGATTCTCTTCCCCAAGATCTCCGATTAGACAATCAGCACCGGAGGTCCTCGAATAAACGTTCTAGCCCTGCGTTGCCTGATCCTCCAAACCATATATCATCCTCCTTCCAGATCGAACCTACCCTCCCTCCTGCAGATCCATCCTACTATCAGCGCCCCCCCGTACCCCCATTGCAGGACATGCCACCTCGCTACTTTGTTCCACAGTACGCTCTCCCTCCATATGCCCCTCCTCATTCCGGACAGGGTACCCCTCCTTACCCCCACTTTCCACCTTACCCAACCTATATGTACAGACACGGTCATCCACCGTTTGTCTGGGGCGATATCCCTCCACAATCGCTCAATCATTTCCAGAACCAGTCATCCATCCCGCTCAATCATGCCAGCACTTGCGAGCACGCCGTCCAACATAAAATAGAATTCGGATCCATATCGCCCCATATTACGACAGAATCCAGTGCCTCAAAACCTTCAGCCCAATTCCAGAATGGTTCGAGACCGTCTAAAAGCGTCGTGTTCGGCACCATCAACCCCGCGGAATCCCAAGACGACCCAATCCCTTCGCCACCCACAGAAGAACAGCGTAGAGACATCACTGTTGAGCATGCGACGGAACAGTTTGCTACGTTCTCGATTGGGGTACGACCAGACGAGCCTGGACCATCGCGCAATGCCAGCCGCAAGTCATCCGTCAAGTCGTTGTCAAGAACCCCTGCCCCCCAACTAAATCCCCATGATGGAGCTACAGATGCCAACAAAGCGTCCCCAGCATCCAGAGAGGACAATGGTATCAAGAATCCAATCAAATGGGAATTTGGCACGACTCTTAGCGAGGATCTCAACGACCCACAACCTCCATCATCGCCCTTGCTGACATCGGTCCCTCCACTCACTGAGGTTCAGCCCGTTCCACTCAACCCTCCACCCCCGCACAACTCATCGCCAGCCGATCGCTCGATGGACAAGTCCGAGACGGAATCCAGTGCAAGCGACGTTTGGGTGGTCAAAGATTATGGGTATGGATTCGGTAACCATAGTGCCTACGGGAATGCACTAGACAACATACGCTGGGAAGTGCACGAAGTAGATCCCGCGCGGGACGGTCATCATGAGCGGGACACGCTCCGCGACCAGTATCGTGATAGGAGCTGGTTACCAGCGCGACAGCTTGGCTGGCGGCATGAGCATGCTGTCGAGGAAACGAGGGAAGGTTGGGAACAACAAGTGCGCACGGATGTACCACGGCATATGCGGCAAAGACGGGGCTCATTCTCCAGTTTTGCGGGGCATGAGCGAGGTGGGTTCACCGGTAGAAGAGGGAGAGGGTTTGGAGGACGCTTTCATGGCGGCCGCGGAAGGGGTGGCTTCTTTCATCATCAACGGCCTGGGTCATACCCATATGCGCCACCGCCGCCACCGCCACCAGCCGCCATCGATACGGTCAATGGGTATGGTCATTACGCACCACCTGAACTTGAGTCATACGAGCCTGTTCGCTCTGCCTCAGAACCACGCGTACCGTTCACGCCTGCCGCTTACTCGGTAGATGCGATGCGGGATTGCTTGTTGGGCCAACTGGAGTATTATTTGAGCCCACAGAATATGGCACAAGACTTTTACCTGCGGCAGAGGGTGAGCCGTACCCCATCCTTATTGTCCCACTTGTTCACCTCCCTTTGATACCTTATTGACGTTTTACGTCTCTCTTGCAGATGGATAACCAAGGATGGATCCCGATCTCGCTCTTGGCGTCATTCAAGCGGGTGCAGCAGCTCCACACAGATGCAGATATTGTCCGGGAGGTGCTAAGCCGATCAGCGGTGGTCGAGGTGAGCGGAGACTGGGCAAGAATGGGGGGGAGACAGTGGGAAGTATTTGTGCTACCGAATGCGCAGAGGAGTGTGGTAACAGGGGATCCCTTTGATGACAGCAAGGATCCTTCTCCCAATGCTTCTCACCAAGGCATTGGTTATTCGGGCGTCGGAGAGAACGAGGGTGATCATGGGGAGATCGATGGTGACTGTGAGGGCGAGGACTGTGAGGGCGATGACGAGGATGACGATATCGAATTTGTGATTGGAGAAGAGGCCGAGGGATCCTGGATGCCTGTGCCAGAACGCAGGTAGTGATCGCGGCCGTCGTAACATCACTCCCTTCGACCGTGCCAACTTTAAACTTTTTCCAGGGAAAAAACGCATTTGACTCGCATCGACCAAGACTCATGCATATGAACAAACTGGCGACAAAATTTTTCATGTTTCGTGTATATATACCCTACACTCTCTTACTTTTTTACATGTCTCCAGTCTCGCTTCAATCTTCTTTGCTCTCCATCTCAGATACTGGCCCCGTCACTTACACTCATGTTTATGCTCTGTTGCGTTTGCCAAATTCCCGTACGTAACAATAATATATTAATAAGACACAACGATGTGGTCCGTGTTTCTGGACTGTCTTGCTTTCGTGAGTGCCATAGCTTGATGCACATTCGGAAGGTTTCGGTCCCGTAGGCGGAGCGAGTCAGTAAACTAAGCACGTATAATTTAAAGTGTATTTTCATAATGGGATTGAGAACCTTTTCGACGAATTTGAAACGTATTTCGTAGACAATGGACATTGGGATAGGCCCAAGAATGAGTCCTAGGATGTACTGTTTCACATGCAGGATTTCCCACTTGCATACTAAGAACCAGCGACGTATTGACCATCTCTTTGTGTAGAATCTCGCACATGATTGATACTTGGTCAACACCTAAAACGATACCCAGTATATTCACCGTGCGGGCTTGGTCTGGGCCGAGTGAGCTAGGTACTCGATCATCTTGTGACTCCATATCTGCTTGACAAGTCGACTGGCGGGCGAGACTATCACAGGCACATGGCATGGGAACGTCAAATTGAGGGGAGTTTTCTTATGTATTTGTATTTTGTATGCCAAGTCGGTGCGACCGCCCCGTCGTTCAATAAATTGATTCCGGAGACGGGCCTATGACATAGCAGCCTCTGACACGTTGGCACCCGTGCAGGGGTTTCGAACGGCCAGTGCTTGCCGCAGGACAGGCAAAGCATCTAGTATAGACTGGCTGATTGATATCAGTGCTAGTTGACACGATACGGGAAGAGACTGACGTTTTAAGTAGTATCGATGTGAAACAAGGAAGATGCCAAGCTGTTTCCGAGTATTTTGGCCACATCCAGAATCCTACGACAAACCTGTTGGTCGGTGCATGAGTGTGAAGTGACAGCATGATCACAGCATGATCAACTACTTAGAGGACAGTCCTCAAACTGGGTTGTTGGTCCTCTTGTTACTCGAGGGATTGGCCCAGTGGCGCTTTTTGTGACATGAGGGAACACGCTTACCGTGTGTGAATGATGGGATGGAGATGAAATCGGGGATCCAAGCGAGGTCCCCACTACAGTTTGGGGGGTTGAGGGTCGCTGTTCTCATGGGGGGTCATCGACCGAGTCGCACATAAACTTAGAAACGTGAAACTCTTAAGCCACATAACTCGCCTGTCTCCCTTTCTCATTCCTGCTGCAGTGCGATGGCGCAGAGCCATTCTAGCAATACAAAGACGGACCAGGACTCGCTAGAAAAGGAAAAGGCAACGAGTACTGTGGTGTATCATGAAGACGTCGACTTGTTCGCGTATTACGAAGAAGCAGCAGGAAGGCTCGTTGTTGATCCACAGTATGTGTTTCCATGCGTCACACTGACGGATATGCCTGTAACCAAGTCTTACTTGGTGAAACAGACAGGCCAGGATTGAGTTTGGAGAGTTGGTGGCGTCAAGGCTCAAGCTCTCGGAAGACGGTTCCATGGTACTCTGGCCACAACCATATGACGATCTAAATGACCCTCAGAACGTGCGTGGTTACCCAGATTACGCAGACCCAAGCATTCAAATCGTGTTGTGTTATTTATTCATAGTGGAGCGATCGGCGCAAGGCTTTGCATTTACTCGTCATCACAATGGCTGCCTTCGTCCCCGATTTTGACTCGGCGATCGGTATGTAGTAGATTACCATTGCTCTTGTTTCCACAACGCACAAACATTGACATGTGTGATGTGATAGGTATCGCGGCCATTTTCGGGCTGGCACATCAGTATGACACGACCACTGGGGTCATCAACAACCTGACGTCAAAGTAAGCCTTTCATTGAACAAGTGGGTATAAACTAAGAAATGGTAATTGGATAGCTGGAGTATTTTCCTTCTCGGTAATCGGTGTTGTTGTTACTCGAGGGGCCATGTTCTGACAGGCTTCAAGGTTGGGGGGGTATCTTCTACGTGATGCTAATGAGACGCTATGGACGGCTGCCTGTGTTATTTTGGACACAACTGTTGTCCCTGGCATTTTTGATTGGTGCCACATTTGCTCCGAATTTGTCCACCTTTGCTGGTGCGTACTCTTTCGATTTGCTTGAATGGCATGATGAAAACAGTGCTCGGGTTAGCGATGCGCTGTCTAACCGCATTTTTCGGGTAAGCCATGCTTATCCGTTCGTTGAGTCCTGTGCTGAAAATTTTTCAAGGACCTGTCCACAAGTCACTGTATGTTTCTGAGTTTACCATCTCGCGTTTGGACTTTGCTTGTGACGCAATCGATTCAATAGGGTCTGTTTGTGGTCACCGATATATATCCATTTCATCTTCAAGCGCGAAAACTCAACGTGTGGACGGCAGGGTTTATAATGTACGATCTTACCTATCGCTCTTGTAGTGATCGTCAGTGTCCTGAAGTATTACTCTATAGTTCACCTTTCATCTCACCTTTCCTCTTCGGGTTCCTTGTTGCACGGGCAAAGTGGGTTTGGTTCATCCACCATGTCTGCGAGTGCATGAATTAACCACTGTGTAGCTGGCGATGGAGTTATGGGATAGGTTGTATCTACAGCGCTATCGTCCTCACGCTTATTGTTCTTTTCCTGGAAGAGACGTACGACGCTGTCGTGATTCCCGGACACAGTGGACTGACGGTATAATATAGGATGTATGACAGAGGGAAAAACCCACACGTACTTGCGAGATCGTCGGGGTTGCGTTATCGCTTTGAGACGCTCATTGGGGTGACCGGGTACAAGCTTGCAAAATACAGGGTTTCGTGGCGGGAAGTCTCCAAGGCTTGCTTGGAGGTGGTCTGGCGACCTCAGTTTATTTTGGTGGTCGTGTTCGAGGTGGGTTGAAGTGCAGGCTGCCATTTTCAAACACTCAACACGATTTCGTTATTAGGCGGCCGTCTTTGGCTTCAGCATAGGTATGAACGTAAGTACATCGTGAGTGTCACATGGGGATATACGCATTTTAACGTCTGCAGGTAACCAATGTTGTTTTCCTTGGCACACCTGCGCCTGTTGGGTTTGGATACGATGAATATGTCGTCGCTGGCGCGTACGCCACACCGATGGTTGGTACACAGAATTAACTAGATGGTTTTGCTAATGCTTGGGCTTGGGCTCAGGTAGCAGTCATCATTGGCGAAGTGGTTGGTCGATTCGTGAACGATTGGGTTATGAAGGTTAGCATTCGACAGAGCCGGGGCTTCTTCGAGGCTGAAAACCGATTGTGGTGGGTGCACATTAATACACAAACAAGGCCCTGGTAATCATCGGACACTAGGATATGCTATCTCGCTATGCCACTCTACTTGTGTGGCTGTTTGGCACTCGGAGCGGGAATTCAGCATCTGAAACTAGCAGGTGTAGTAATGGGTTGGGGGATTGCGGTGGTAGCGGTGATGATCAACACTGTTGCGGTTTGTAAGTATCCATATCTGTTTGTTCGACCTGGATATTGATATATTGCCAGATGCGTATTGCAATGACTGTTTCCCCAAGCATCAGGTTGGTATTTCCAATCCATGATCAGTAGATTGAGTCGATTTCTGACGCTGCTGTTAACAGGGTGAAATCAGCGCTTTAATAAACCTTGCGCGGACCCTTGGCGGTGAGAATATCGTCTGTCTCGAGTTCCTTCAGATGAGTGCTCAGGTGCATGAATTAGGATTTGGCGTGGCATATTTTCAAGTACCATGGGCAACAAAATCGGGCGGATTGGAGGTCATGGGAGTCGAGGCAGCGTGCGTAACTTTATATTTGAGGCTCCTGCTTGTCCACCCATGCGTATGTTGCAGTATCGCCATTGGTCTATTCTTGGTTGCAGTACCCCTGGTACAGTGGAAGGGGTCGTACTTCCGAGTATGTGACGTCGTTGTCGTGAGTTCCGATATTGATCATCTGGTCCGCAGAAACGCTTTGCGGCGTGATACCCGTATGATGGCATGTTTCAAAGATTGTGTTCAAACATGAGAACTTCCCCGGTGGTTCGTAAATGTTACTGTAGGGATCCTGCCAAATTCAGAGTTTTTATTTTTATTTTACTTCGAAACGGTGACCCTTGATTACATAATCTTGGCTAGCGTTCCGGCTCCTTTCGTCCTTTCCTTCGTTACCACTTCTGAAAAAAAAAAAAAACAATGTTTGCGCCAACCGTAGCCTCTCTTTTGCTCCTTTCTGCTTCCGCAACCGTGAAAGCTTCACCATGTGTCGCTTTCGATACTAACTGGAATTTACTAGCATTCGGTCTTAATGACAAGGACTGGTTCGGTGGGACCCAAGACACTTGGTCTGGAAGTCAGTGGCCTTGTAAACATACCGAATACACGACTGACTTTTCTTCGCAGGTGGACAAGCCACAGACATCACTATTACCGGTCGGCCGTAGGGATGCACGGTGTTCATCATACCGTTGGATTGACTTGTGTTTTTAGTTCTTTTGATGGGATCAACACTACATGTTACCTCTCGCAGGTATGTGCGAAATGTTGTTTCCATAATTTTCCTAAATTATTCTAGTACACCAACGCCATCTACGTCCTCAACGGCGATTCTAAGAGCCCGTCGTCTGTCTACATCTACGATGCTACCGCTAAATCATGGTCCACCCAAGCTGTCACAGTTGGGTCCTTTGATCCTACTTCATTCGACGCAATTCTGGACCATGACACAAACGTGTTTTGTGATTACCGTCTTCACGTTCTTCCTGTTATCGAGACTAACGGAAAGTGGTGGCAGATGCGCTCTCGCACGGAAACCTATTCTCACTGGATATGGGTTTGCTCAAGGCAGCCAACGGCACGCCTGTCGCATGGGCCAACGACGAACAGGTTCCATACCCATCCAACTATCAGCCCGTGATGGCTCTTGCTCAAAACCACATCCACTTCCTCGACGTCCCGGGCGTCGCTGCTGGCTCTGCAGACATCTTTGTCATTCATTGTATGTATTGTAGTCCCTGGCGCACCAATTTAATTCTTTTTGGATGTATAACAGACTCGTACTTCCAACCTCAGTCTCAGGCCTATCCCCTTTCAAATGGTGGTACATTCCCGGCTACGTATGGTCAGGCAACGTCATTCTTCCAGGGAAGCGGAGTATGTAATGAACTCAATGTGTTCTCTCGATTAACTTCGATTAACTTCTGTTCTAGGTCCAACAGGAATTCGCTTTCATTCCTAGTGACTCGTCCGCTGTCTACGTCATTAACGTCGAGGTAACAATCCCTATCCTGTGATATGGGCATTGTTTACTAACCGGCTGGCTTGCCCGTAGACCAACACTACTCAACAGCTCGCTGGCCCAACGATCAAAGATCCCAAGGCTACTTACTTTGCCAGTGTTAATTCCCTTGTTCAACTCTCGAGTAACGGTACTGTCTCTTTCCTCCCGTACCAAGAGGGTAACACGTCCGTGAATGCGGCTTCCTCCTGGTCGATTGTGAAGCCTTTCGCTGCTGCAGCGCCACCATCCACTACGGCCTCGGGCACCCAGACAGCCTCAGGCAGTAAATCAACTGGTACGAGCTCCGGATCCCATAATGGGGCTCTTAATGCTAGTCCATTCCATGTCGGATTCGTTCTCGCTGCCCTCGGAGTGGTGGCTTATCTCTTGTGAGATGTAAATGTCTCGTTTCCGTTGGAAGGACTTGATTTGTGATACCATATTGGATCGCGGATACAACGATTTTTGTTCCTGTTGCTTAATATACACTGCTTGGTTGTTTCGACTCTCAAGTATCTGTGGTGTCTACATGACTTCCCGCTACGTCCCGGAATCCCTCCCATCATTGGGTTTGTATTAGTTGTCTCAGGGATTGCAATTGTGTACGGAGTCATGAACCGGAACTGATCCTAGTGATCCGGTATTGTGATCAATCGGATTCCAACTTTCCAACTCTTACATAAACGAATTTTACAAAACTTGCGATCTGTCTTCCACTTGGACGTCCGGTCCAACTTGAACGGTGGTTCGCAAGACTCAATTTCTGAGCTGCCAACCAAATAGTGGGGTTCCGTCCAATTGGTTCGTTCAAATCGACCGAGTTTAGCAGTGTACAACTGTACGCTGTCCGTCAATTCAGCCTCGGCCCACGGTCTCTCCATTTCGTTTCTGTCCTCCGTATTGTCCACGCCAGAGTCTCGCAAACCGTCACTACAAATTTCATGTCTTTCGAGGAAAACTTCACACCATCATCTCTTCCGCTCAACTCGTCGGAGGACTGGGACCGCTCGGATGGCGAGATCAATCCCTTGTGCAGAAATTATCGGGCTGGCTCAACCCCTCGCAGCTCGGTGGTATTCCCTGGGGGTGGTGTAGAGGATACACCCAGGAAAAACCAAGGTGAACAGAAAGAGGGAAGATTGTTGAGTGAGTTGATTTCCGAAAAAGGGACGGACGTGGCCTTTAGTCCTGAGGAAGCTTCTCGGGTAGCGGATGTTCTCAAGCAATGGGTGAGTCTATCACCGTCTTTATTTCTTTCTTTGTTGCACATTGCCTTTATGTTGGTCTTATGGTGTTGCACAGATAAATTCGGAAATGTCCCCATATGAAGGAGAAGATGACTTCTTCTCCCAATCTCAGGATGACTCATTGTTAGAGTCAAAACAATCTTCACAGCCCCCAATGGAAATGAAAAGCAGGTCATGTGGGCAGAGTGAAAGTTTAACCCTCACCCAACCCACAGCTCAAGCTCTTGATGATGGCTTGCCTTCTTCCTCATTTTCCCTTGGCTAGTAATGTAGACTTCCATGACCTTATGACTTGTTATGACATCCTCAACTGTGGCAATTACTACATGGGAACTGGAGTACATGTTCTCATAATGCATGACCTTTGGACTAACATGACTGCTGTTGTTGAGTAGCTTACTGTACATGTATAAGATAAGGTAGTTGTTGTGCAAAAGCCTCAAATATTACATTACCTTGCTTGCAAGGTGTCTTGGTTGTCTTAAATTGCCTGGGAAAGTTGCCAGTTTAGTTTACCCTTGTGTATATAACTCTCACATGATGATCTGATCACCCTCCTATTTGTTGTCACTGTTTATGTGGCCATGATATTGCACATCACTAATTTTCCCTGTATCTGCAAGACAAACTGTTTTGATGAACTGATGACACTGTTTTTTGTTGAGAGAGAAGTGTTAAGTCTGGGTCCCTCTAGCTCAAGTCCAGTTGGAGGTCCAAGGCAAAATGGGTAGAAGGATGAAGGGGGATTGGAGGTCTGATGGAGATGTTGGCAGAGGTATGGAACAGAGGTTGGAGCAGGGTGTCAGCACAAGACTTATATGTTGCACCCTTGCCAATCCCATGCCCTGGTATTTGGAAGTGGTATAGAGAAGAGGGTGAGAGAGAATAAGGAGGACTGAGACAAGAGAAGAGGGAAACTAAGTTGATATTCAAACTGAAGAGAGTAGAATACAGAAGTCTGGAGTAGGTCTGGACTGGAGATGACAAAGTACATAGGGTACAAGCAAGGACTGAATGTGTGGCATAACATAGCCCAAATAAGTGAGAATGGAGGCTGGGAGGCATTAAGCTGGTGGGCTGTACAGGTACATGTCAAGTGAGAAGAGAGAAGACTAATACAAACAGGGATAAGTGAAGTCCAGCTGGAGTTGGCAACTCTGGCACAAGTCTGTTGATTCAGAGTGATATCTCAAAAACTGCTAAGTCAAGTCCATTCAGACTTGCCTGGAGTTGAGAGCCACACCTGAGATTAGGGATATGACAGTATCCCCCTCTTAGGGCCGAGCCCTTGCATCAGCAAAACACCAATTTTGGCATAGTGTGTGTTACAACATGGATCCTCCACTTCAAGTCCAGCCAGAGGTCTGAAGGTGTGGGAATATCAGAGTTACATATGATTGGAGTTGTGCATCAGACATCAAAGGGGTTTAGGACATTGGCACAGGACTTATGTGTCGCACCCTTGCTGAGTCCCAGGTCCTAGTATTTTAGAGGAGAGAAGGAGAGAGAAAGAGAGGAAGAGGAATAGATTCTGGATGAGAAGAGGATTAGTTGTGGTTAATATTCAGACTAAAGTACAGTGAGAGTATCTACAAGGTTATATACCAATGTCTGGGTGAACTCCAGACTGGAAGTGTGGAGTGTATACTATGAAGGGGGCTGTTACAACACGGATCCTCTACTTCAAGTCCGGCCAGAGGTCTGAAAGTGTGGGAATATCAGAGTTACATATGATTGGAGTTGTGCATTGGACATTGGAGGGGTTTAGGACATCGGCGCAGGACTTATGTGTCGCACCCTTGCCCAGTCCCAGGTCCTAGTATTTTGGAGGAGAGAAGGAAAGAGGGAGAGAGAGAGAGAGAGAGATTCTGGATGAGAAGAGGATTAGTTGTGGTTAATATTCAGACTGAAGTACAGCGAGAGTATCTACAAGGTTATATACCAATGTCCAGGTGAACTCTGGACTGGAAGTGTGGAGCATATACTATGAAGAGGGCAATGGACATTGCATCAAGGAATGAAGGAGGATGAGTAATACGCGATGGAGGGTAGAACATAACTGAAGGCCAGAGGGCTGTACTTGAGAGCTGTAAGACATTATGGAAGTGTACTATACTATACAGAGATATCAGAGGTCTGACTTGGAGGTGGACAGGGGTCTGAAGCAGAGTTGGGTTGGAGTTGGTCAAAATAGGGTTGGAGTTGGTCAGAGTTGATGGGGTTTGCATGGATATGACAGTGTGACAGTACAGCACATTACAACATTTTACAGTAAATACAGTCACACAGGGTCACATACCACAGTTGCACAGCCATCACAGGATTTCACAGGTGAAACAGCCAATGCGTAGGTATAATACAGTCAGATATAGGATGTGTAATAATTGTTACTAGAATACAAGCCTAATAAAATGTAGTCCTTAAATTCCTAATGTGCAGGGACTTGGTGTTTTATATCAAATGTTATGTGTCACTTGTTGAAATTCAACTACTACACACCACCACCTCAGGGAGTGACAGCAATGGTGCTAGCACCACCACCACCATGTACCATCACCATGTCAGCAACAGTGATGACAGTGACATGCCACCCTTTTTTTTTTTTTTTTAAATCCATTTTTGTCTGTGTGGGGTCTTTGATCCTATGTAGGACATGCTAAACTAGGTACTAAAAGGGGGCACCTGTGCCCCCACCACATTCCTGACTGGCTGAATGCCCTAGAGTGTGAGTGTTACAGTTTTCCCTGGTTGCCAGACTGGACCTGCTGGAACCCCTGTTCATTTTCCTCTGTTCTTCACCATTCCCCCCTTGACAGACGGGACATGTCCACATTCTGAAGGCCTGGCAGACGCCTTCCACCCTGAGGAGCTCATATGCTTGCTCATGCAGTACTCACCGCTAGGAGTATACCACTGACCCGCCATTGTCCACCATGACGCTAAACTGGGCCTATGTCTGCCACAACACTAAACTGGACCTCTGAGAGGTAACCCTTGTTCCCTCAGCCTCGCGACGCCATAGGGGTAACCACGGACCCTAGCCCTTGTGACACGACCACCCCTGATGCCTAGATCTGGGGCATGACTTGTTACGACGCCAGTTGCTGTTGGCAACCCTAGATTGCCCAACAGATGGAAGTTCCTGTCATGGCTATGATACGTTTCCTGATCTGCTGTCACAACACTCGCTGATCCTCATTTACCTGAACAGCAGATCCTACTGATCATTACGATACCCCTTTCCTTGTTGCTGCAGAGCACCATTCTTGACCCTCCATCCAGCTGTGTACACTCATCGGACCTTTAGCTGATTAGGAGCATGTGTTAGGATAGGTAGACATTTCACCTATCCCTCTTTATATAATCCTGCTGGTCTCCATGACCACTTCCGCTCTTCCTTGACAGTGGGATCCCATTAGCCCTGATGGCCATCTTGCCATTCAGATATTACCCTTTGCCCCCTTCCTGATGTGGGAAGGCCATTGTTCCTCTTTAGGAGGATGCCCTTGGCCCAGATGGTCTGTGCACCATTCTGGATGGTATATAAGAGCCAGAGTACTAGCTAGTGATCCTTAAGCTAGTTCTATGCCTGTATCACTGCAATAGTCGCTGCCCTTAGGTGGGCCTCTGCAATCTTACTCGCTTCGCTGGTGTACTGGTGCTCGGACGTCAAGACCTCATCCCTCTTGACCTTGCTTGCATTCCAAGCCATCTCACTTGCCTCTTTGAGTTGAGCTCGTTGTAGGTCACACCTTAGCTGGTCATTGGCCTTACTTTGTGTACAGGACGCGCACTCTGCTGGGCCTCTAGCTCACAGTGCACAAGGTTTGCCTTCAGCTCACTATTGATCTGACCTCTCCTTGACTAGCATTTATTCTACCTGGGCATGTGCTCACAGTAAGCATAACAGTGAGTCATAGACCCCCTCTATGTCATATCCATGCAAACCCCATCAATCTGACCAACTCCAACCCTATTTTGACCAACTCCGACCCTACTATATCCAACTCTGACCCAACTCTGCTTCAGACCCCTGTCCACCTCTGAGTTGGACCTCCAATATCTTTGTATAGTATAGTACACTTCCATAATGTCTTACAGCTCTCAAGTACAGCCCTCCAGCCTTTGGTTATGTTCTACCCTCTGTTGCATATTACTCATCCTCCTTTATTCCTTGATGCAATGTTCATCGCCCCCTTCATAGTATATTGTTAAGTCCGGGTCCCTCCTGTCATATCCCAGAATTCTTCCAAGTCTAACCCCACACCTCCGAGACCAAACCCTGATGGCTCCGAGCCATACTCCACTTCATCCCCTTCAGACTTTCGTTTCTCCACTTGGACTTTATTTCACCATATTTCGTATCTTCATCCCCTTCATACTCTACATACTTGTTCTCGTAAAATAACCTGTGTCTCGCTTAAGTTACACTGCTCTGGCAATGTGTAACTCCGAGCACTGCTCCGGCCTTTCGATTACCATACATTCTTAACCTCGCTTACTTAGTAAGACTCTTTGTCATAACTCCGAAAGGACTCAATTCAGTTCTCCGAGTATTTAGACCTCTTGTAACTTCGTCCTTAGTTTCCTTAGTTCAAATATCATCTTAGTTTCTCTCAACTCCGCTTGAGTCTTCGACTCTCCTCTGACCTCGTAACTTGACTTTGTTGCTTGCGACGTGAAGTCCTTCTTTCAATCCCATCACCTCAGACTCGGACTCTGAACTCCGAAATACAGAACCACACTGAACTCCCAGTAAGGGCGTGACATTCTATCAAATCGTCTTCGCCAAGGTTCACTATGAAACTCTGGAGTTCTGGAGTTTCATTGGAGTTGATCGGTAACCCTGAAATCACCAACTTAACAGTATATTCGAACTCCTCTTGCTGAGAGTTCCTCCATGACTACTTGTACCCGCCCTACTCGCTCCAGTGTGCTTCACACCGCCTTTGGCAGTTCTCGAGGCATACCAGGAGATTTCGTCAGTCTCACTCGCCGTGCCACGCCTTCAATCTCATCCCGATGGTGCCCACTATCTCCGCTTACTCCACTCCCCCAAGAACAATCTCCTGATGGCCCTCGCTTTGAAGTCCTCCCAGACACGTTAGGCAACTCACACAGAGGCCATTGCCCCGATACTCCGCTCATCAGAGATGAAGGCGGAGGTGGAGGTGGTGGTGACGACGGCGGTGATGTTATGCTTGACTCAAGCATAGCCCAGATATGGTCTAGGGTTCAAGGATCAGAGGAGTCCCAAGAAGATAGGACAACATAGGGTCAAGGGTTCTTGACAACTGAGACGTTCAGACGTCGTAGGATCAGAGGTTCTAGAGACTTGGCCAGACGGGTGCAAGTATAGTTCGAGGTTTCTAAGGAGCGTCCACTCAAGTAGTAGGACGAAGGCTATTGGAGACGAGGCAAAGAAGAGTGTATTCTGGGAGCCCAAGCTGAAGAATCAGCGAAGGGAGTCCAGGAGTTTATATACAACATAGGTGATTCAATGACTAAGAATATGGAAGGTCATAGAACAACGAAGAAGGGTCATGTGACCGGCCGAGTCAACATGAGGTAGAAATGAGTCATCGAAGTCGATGCTGCGCATGGAAGATTCTGGAAGGAATGAGTACGATGATGAAGCAAGTGATTACTAAGGAAGTATGAGTCAGGGGGGGGTGAGTCATCGTACGAAAAGAAAAGACAAGTCCAAAATAAGACAAGAAAGATAAAATGTAACAGGTGACAACCCCGACGACCCCGGTGATGACTTGGACCCAAGCACCGACGGTCTTTTCGGGCATAACAATCTTGATGATGACGACGCCCCCAACAATGTACCCTTGGGTTTTGAACCCTTCAATCAGCTTGCCGAAGCTATCTGCGATATGACTCGCCAAGCACTCCGTCGCAAATCCTCTAGCGACACGAAGACCAAAGTCTGAGAACCGGACACTTTCGATGGGTCAGACCTGAAGAAACTCCGCCCCTTTGTGGTGCAATGCGAGCTCAATTTCCAAGCCAACCCAAAGTCTTACCAGCAGGACCGAAACAAGGTCATGTTCGCCCAATCATACTTAAAGGGTATGGCCCTTGACTATTTCGAGCCAGACTTGCTTGGGATTACTCCGCGTTTTCAATGCCCTCAATGGATGGATGACTGGGAAGCATTCATCTATGAGTTACAGATTAATTTCGGTCCGCATGACCCCGTCGTGGAGGCCGAAACACAGCTCGAACACCTCCGTATGAAGGATACCCAGCGTATCTCGAAGTACATTGTCGAGTGGAATCGCCTCGCGAGCCAAGTCCATGAATGGGGCCCCAGCGCTCTTCGTCGGAGTTTCTACAACGGACTTCCAGACCAAATCAAGGATGAGCTTGCCCGTCAAGGGAAGCCCGACAACATCCAAGACCTCAGATTGCTAGTGCAGCAGATCGACCACAGGTACTGGGAACAAAAGGAGGAGATCTCCCGAGCAACCAGAGCCTCTGGCCCCAGCACCAGCAACAACAAGGGGTCGAACTCCGGTTCGACCAATAACTCCACTACCCCCGCGTTGCACTCCGGCAGTAAGCCCGCCCATGATTCGAAAGAGTCAAAAGGAAAGGCTGCTGCCGCGACAACCCCGAAACCTGATATTTCGTCAAAGTTGGGCAAAGATGGAAAACTTACTGCTGAGGAGTGTAAGCGCCGCTTCAACAACAAGCTCTGTATGTTCTGTGGTCAGGCAGGCCATGTCGCGAAGGATTGCCCAAAGTCCACATTGAAGGCATCCAAGGCACGCGCTGCTAAGGCCGCAACTCCGGACACTAAACCAGAGGTCTCTACAGAGGCAAAAAAATAGTCCGTGGCCTCCCAAACTCCACACGAACTGGAGGTTGCGTTGACCCTTCTCGTGCACTCAAGGAGATCCGTCTCAACGCGTCCACTCTCTTAGATCCACAATCACTTATGCCATCCGTTTCTCTTATCTCCTATGCCATCCCTGATTTCCCCGTGCTTGTAGACTCTGGATCCTCCGATTGTTTTATAGATACATCCTTCATTAATAAACAAAATCTTCAAACTTACTCTGTAACCCCGCTCCAACTCCGACTTTTCGATGGAACAACCAACTCCACGATCACTCAAGCCATCGACCTCCGTTCATTTTCAAACCGGTGACATCACTCCGTCAACATTTTATGTCACTCCGTTGGATGGTTCTTGCTCCCTTGTTCTAGGACACAACTGGCTCACCCGCTTCAATCCGTTGATTGACTGGGTTTCAAGCAGTATCTCGTTCCAAACACCTGAGACCGCTGTGCCAACACCCCCGAGCTCAACTCCGACACCATCGGACTTACCCCCATCAGCCAATCCTACCCCCGATCCACCGCATTTTTCTGATCGCAAAGCCCCACCCATCATGCTGATCAGTGCACCTGCATTTGCATTGG
>JBBPTB010000030.1:0-61193 GCA_038093875.1 Boletus tylopilopsis | reverse complement strand
AACATTAATCCGACATGTCTATAAAAGGAAAAATAAAATAAAATGAAAAAAAGAAAGGGTTCTGTCACAACGTGACGACAGCGAACCAGCTCATCCGAGACAGGGAGAGTCTTGAGACGGTTATCTCCACATCCTGTGACCGCCCTTGCAGCGTTCACATTGATGGTCAAGTGGCGACCAGTATCATGCCGGCAAATCTCACAGCCAGCCTCCGGTGCATTAAGCGACACCCAACATTAATGGCGGGTGGGAACAACCCGTGACACGTGGAAACAGCGCCCTGCATGAGCGCGTTTCCCACGACCCCACGTTTTTCGACGTCGAGAGCAAAAATGACGTATATCCACCAACTTACGCGCTGCAGCTTCAGAAGTAGGTGAATGCTCTGACACTGTCTGTGATCAATCAAGCAAGGACGATCGACGGACACTGTTGCGAGATGCACCCACAATTGTTGTCCTGCTCGCTAGCTCAATGCTACCGCCAACACATGCGAACGACTTTTACTCACCAGGGAGGTGACCACCGGGTTTTCAAGACACCTTGATACGAGATTAGTCAAGAAGGATTAAAAAAATGCAGGTAGGGATGGAGTGAAGCGAAGGACGATGTAAAGGAGAGACTGGGGAGTTGGAGCGACCTAGAGTGGATGCAACGCAACGACTACAAGGAAAATCGTCTCGAAGTGAATCGAGCGGTGGTGTATCACGAGGAACAAGTGCACTGGCAGCGACTTTGTCCTCGTAAATATAGTTCGCGTCGGGCGGAGAGTAGATGGAGGTTGGCTATAGGATCCAAGTCAAGGTTTTACCTGCCGCAATGCGTAAAAAGCGTGTATTTGTCCTTTACAGCGCCATGTGGCACGTATTGCTTACTTCGTCCTCGGTGATATTCTGAAGCCTTCATTCTGATTTGGCACGGCAACTCCACGTTGTCTGCCTGCAGGCATCGGATGTTTGGTAGGTTACTATCTTCTTTATGTAAGTTTTCACCAGGGTCCTGCCGAGTAATGTCTTCTCATAGACAAGTACATGATGCTCGCGCACTGCAGGCATGCAGCGGGATCATCAAACAAGTCCACTGGACTGTATGACCATGGCTCGAGTCCGCTCCGTTGGGCATCTGTCGGACACTGTCGCAGACTGCGAGCTTGTCCCGCTCCCACGGCGCACCTCTCCCATCAGTCACTAGTCACTTCTTATCAGGGCACCATCATATATAGCTTCACACATCGTTCATCGAGCGGTACAGCCAGCGTCCCTATCGGATTCCCAAATTATGATCTAATATCTGTTGTATTTACTTAACTGATTATCCTGTGACAGGTACCTCGTCTCACAATGCGGCGTCGTGCCCCGTTGGGAACCGAGCAAGAGTGTCAGGCCAAACCACTGCCGAAGTGGCCTGAGCAGGTGGACAACACGGTAATCTGCCGAACCCACCGACTACTTGTTCGGCAAGTGATCTATCTCGTAGCAAATTTCGAGGTCGGGGATAAGACGACACTCAAACTCCACGGCGTTCTGGGGGGTTGAAGAGCGCCCCACGTTTTGCTGGTTGCTACGGAAGAATAGAAGTCTTCCTTCATGGTGAGTTCTCAGCGAACTGAAACCCTCCCTGGCAGATTCGCCAAGTCTGGCCCTCCAATTCCCGCCGCATCTTCATTTCTGACAGCGCTGGTACCGGTGCATGTAACGAGCGCGTTTCACTCGAATACCACAAATAATGAATCATTGGAGCTCTTGCAAGTGTATATAGTACCAGGGAACTGATGTACGATGTCATTGTGCCCCAAGCTCGTAATTCATAGTGAAACAGTGGGAAGGATCGAACGGTATGAAACTATGTATCAATAAGGAATATACGGAGAGTCCACAGAGAGGGATGTCGGAGAGAGACAAAAATCAGATAGTTACCAGGCGAACTAGTATATTTAATGTATAGCTCAGTCTCTGCGTGCTCCGTTCATGAGTAAAGTCATGAGATCGTGCGTTGGCTGGTTGGTAGCTCCGCCACCAAAGCCTTGCTGCTGGAGGTGCAGAGGAAGAATATGTGGCGGGATTTGTTGTTGAGGTTGTTGTCTCAATGTGATATGAGGTGGCTGCACTGGAGCTTGAGGGCCCTGTTGCCCAAATCCTCCACCAGGCCCACGAAGCCCTCCATGCATGCCGTTAGCACCAGCGAGACTCAACAGCTGTGCTTGACCAGATCCGAGATTACCAGGATGAACGAGTCCCTGTAATGCGTTTGGCCCCAATGTCCCTTGGAGCTGATGTGCACCTGCGTGGGGGGTGCGAATCTGAGGGCCGCTAGTAAAACCTAATGAAGGTTGTTGGAAGTTGTTGAAAGGTGGTTGAGGCCCATGAAGGGCACCATTCGTCAACCCGACAGATGGACTAGCAAACTGGCTGGGCTCATGGGGCGGCCGTCCACCCAGGTTAGCGAGGCCAGGTGGTAAACGCTGCACTGGGGCAAGGTGGTTAGGAGACGGAGCACCGCGGAACTGGGTTGTCTGCATCGAGATAGGGATGTTCCGCCCTATGTTGCTATGTTGCATGTGGATCGGGGGCAATAGACCTTGATAATTCTGGGTTGAGCCACGCTGCCCACCGTTGAATTGTATCGTCTCATCAGCAAAGTCAGAAAACATTGCGCTGCCCTGTCGACTGCGAGGTGGTGGGACAGACCGAAGGCCAGGCACCATACCATCTGGAACGAAGGTTCTATCATCGTAGAGAGAGTCCACCCGACCAGGGCCGAGTAGATGAGGATGTCCCGGAGCGTTGTGTAAGGAATGGGGATTGTTCGAGGGTGAGCCATAACCCATATCTAGGTTAGGCAACTCCGGAGCAGCAACCCCAAGTCTTTGAGCCTGTCTGAGGTATGAAATCCTGCCTTTGAGACTTGGATCAATGCCTACCTGCGCAGAGTTATGGAGCATTACGAAAATATCTTCCATGGTCCTGGCATCAGGGTTCTGGGGAAGATGCAAGCCCGCAAGGTCGGTTTTCTGGGGTACAGGTTGCGACAGTCCCGGTGTACCTATCGGACCTTTCACAAGGGGAACCGGTTGAGTGTCTCTACTCTTGCCGTCGAAGAACTTTGCAAATCGACTGCCTTTCGCAGCGGCAATACCCGGACCAACAGATTCAAACGACTGAACTGCGTGGTTATTCAAGAACCCCCCGACGTTTAGTTCAGTGGGCAATACGTGGTCTGCTGGAAAAGTGGTGCGATCGCCAGCCAAGGTCAGGGGTCCGCGGTGTATCGCCTCGGATGTATTTGGAAGGGCAGTGCCATCTTTGTGCTCATCGAACGGGGAAAATTCATTATTGAACCGTGGGGCATCAACCACAGATGCAACGTGTGAGGAAGGCTCAATTGATTGACAGCTGACCCCGGTACCAACAACCGCATTAACACCGTTCTTTTGGACGAATGACGCTGGACTCTGGCTTTGGGAGGGGGTAGAGCGAGACGAAACACCTGCAATTTGTGGATTCCGGGACCCCAGCGCAAGAAGTCGAGATCCACCAGGAGGATGGGATTGAGAAGCTTGGTTGACGGGTGTCGTCGTGTCAGGCTTCGTCGAAGCTGACTGTTCAAGTGGGATTGTAGTCGACAAAGATCGCGAGCTTTGTGGAGCCAATTTATCGGTAGTTTCAGATTCTTGACCACTGAAAGCCAATAAGGAGGTGGGTTGTTGGGGAGATACAGACGTAATTGGCATGGGCGCATCGGTAGGTAAACCCATGATGACAAGCGCTTCATCCGGTTTGTCAGGTGATGACACACGAGTAATGCCTTCGCTTGACAGAGCAGGTGTGAGTGTCAAATTTGCGCCGACCTCTACAGACACACGAACTGCCACTGTGATAAACGCGAATGAATTCACTGAATATTTGCAGCGCACCTTGTGAACCATCATCGTGAAGACCAGCCGAGGCATTTTCAGTGGAGGAATGGACTGGAAGGGACGGCACTGGTGAGTCAAATTTCTTCTTCTCCTCTTCTCTTTTCATCATCAGACGGAAGAGCTGGATCTCGTCTAATTGGTTCTCTGGAGCCTGACCCGGGGAAGAAGGCTGGGTTTCCGAGACCGGAAGGCTGGCCACCACCGACGAGCTGGATTTGTCTTTCTGCTGCATTTCCTTCCTAAATGCCTGGATGCCATCCAGTTCTCCACCAGAAAGATGGCCACCAAGAACTCCGCTACTGCCATTGCTTGGGATGTAAGTATCCATCCAGGCAGGCTCTTTCTCGCGGTCGCGGTCTTTACTATCTTCACCCAGCTTCCTATCTTTGCCGCTCGACCTCTTTGCCCGATTGTCCCGATCATCTCCAGCAACCCAACGCCTGTCGGAACGGTCACTTGGATCCCATGCAGGTCGGTCACGGCGATCGCGTAATTCTCGTTCCCGCTCGCGAATTTCTCTATCACGCCGAGCAGCCATCCGTTCATCTCTCTTCCCATCATCTCTCCAGCGCCTGGGGTCTTCGACTTCGGAATCGCGCTCGAAATCCCTGTCGCGATTGTCCCTGTCCCTTCGGTAACTATATCCGTCATCACGATCTATTCGCCGATCCTCTTTATCACGTCTTGGAGGGGAACCTTCACGACGAGAACGGGAGGGATCTCGCACTCTGGAACGTGGTCTTTCGCGGTCGTCACGGTCCCTGCGACCATTCTCCGGCCCTGGTCAATAAAAATGAGCGTTTAACCCCAAACTCTATTACAGTGCGTACGGTCTCTGCCTGTTCGAGGTTGGTCCACGCCTGGTAAGACGAAGGCGGTTACTCGTACGTATGGATCAAGTGTATGACGAGACACACCTCTTCGCCAATCTTCGTTCAATTCACCGTCTTTCTTCTTTTGAGCGTCCCGAGAGTCACTTGCACGCGACGAAACCGTTTGGTGTCCCTGTGGTGGGACTCGTGGAGAGGGGTTAGCAAGATGGGGGGCCAATTCTCTGTCCTTGACTCGAAATTGAGATAGGGACGATAAGGCACGACGATCGCGGTCATACTTGTCAGATAACTGGAATGATAGTATTAATGAGATGAACGGGCTCGAATTGGATTTGTACTCGCATTGCGCAAACGTTCTTGACCTTCTTTGACTCGTTCGCGGTCTTGGTCTTTTTCGGGATCTCTGTCGCGGTCGCGGTCCGCAGCACGAATCGACTGATGCTTGAAATTTCCCATCTGAGAAGGTTGTGTGATGGCGGCTCCGCGAAAGGACTGCCTCGTGGAACCTTGAAAGTGAAGTCAGAGAAAAGGTGTGTACCACGGGGGGGAAATATGTACCAGGATCATCCGTATCTCGGCGGAACCTGAGTGTGCAGTGAGAGGAGGCAGCTGGAGGTGGGCCCAACTACGCACCGTCGGTCTCGTGTGTTACCAGGAGGGAGGGGTGTTTCAGAGTCTTTTTTGGAACTGGACTGGTCATTTTCGGTGCTGGAGATTGTAGTGAGCGGGTTGGAGTACGAAGGGTTATGGTTGGAGCACAAACCCGAACCAATCTTTTAGGGCTGGCATGCCGTTGGGAAGTTGAACCAAAGGGGATTTGTGGAGAAAAAGGAGTTGGGGGCGAGAATACATGATGAAAGGACGCGAGTCTCGAGGGGAACGGGGTGAGAGTTGAGAAACGGGAGAAGGGGAGTTGTGGGGGATTGCGAGGTTGGCGAGACCGTCGGCGAGTGCGAGGACGGGGGAAGAGTTGTGAGGATTAGTATCAGACATGGTGGACTTGAAGCAAGCGATTGAAGGAGACGACAGCTGGAAACAAGGCTCAAGCTTGCTGCCACGGTGGAGCCACAAAATTCAAAGACAGTCATGCCTTCCCTAAGACACTTTATTCTCCAACAGCGCGTTATCAGTCTCTACCGCTCTGCGATCAGGGCATCTCGTCGTACGCATCCGTTGGCCTGCTCGGACCACCCTCACCTCACCCCGCCACAGGCATACCCGACCCTCGCACACGCGGAGACACGCTCGGCTGGTTTCGTGCAGAGATCGAACGCAACAGGCACCTCACCGACACAGTGAGCACGTCCACTGAGTCCCCTTACTATGTTCTCATCCAGGCCCAGGTTGCAATAGAGAACCAGCTCAACATTGCCACCAGGGAAATTCGCCAGCTCTTTCCCGGGACCAAATGTTAGTCTCCAATGCAACTATATTATCGCAATCGATACGCCCAAATTCATCTTTTACACCTCCTGCATCAAGCTTGGTTGCGAAGAACTGCGCAGAAAGTCACTCGTCAGGACCATAGCCGTGCACATACCGCAAACGTACTTAGAATAACAGAGTCCCCACTATCGACAATCAGATTATTGCACGACACGAGGACAGACACATACCGCAGGAACATTTTGCTAATAAACCGGTCCTTGTTGATCGGTTTCTTGTTCTTGCCCTTCGGTATCTCGGTCCACATCTACAGAAATGGTCAACGAAGCGGTGTGAGGTGACATCAAACGATCTTGCCTCTTTCACGTTCTCGAGTACCTGGTCAGATCATACGTCAGATCAAGTAGAAACAAGATGGTGATTTACCAACCATGTTACTGTGTCGGTCGAACGCTTTGACACGTGCAAGCAATTTTTTGTTGTTCCGGAGAGAGATGAGGACCTGGGCATGGTTGCGAACGGCCTGCTGCAAAACCGACAACGGACCCTGGCTGATCTCATGCTCCTCCAGCTGGCGCAGCTGGGCCTCGTCTAACTCAGACTTGGGGACGTGAACGTACTGACTAACGTGGAACATTGATTTCAGCATCTACGCATCGTCTGATGGTCCCGCTTACCTCATGCCCGTTGTGGTGGTATCAGTACAACGAGAGGCCGTTGTTGATCCTGCACAAACAAAGCCGCATCTATCCTACATCTCAACACAATCTCATCCTCATTCACAGCAGGGTAGGTCATGGGCCGTTTAAAACAAAAGGGCAATGCCGGTGCAGCCAAGGCATACATGACCCGGTCAGCAGCGGTCAAAAAATTACAATGTTCCTTGGCCGATTTCCGGCGGTTGTGCATCCTCAAAGGTATTTGTCGTGTTGGCGTCTCATCTACGGTCGTAACACGGAACAGGAATATTTCCGCGTGAGCCTCGAAGCAGGAAGAAGGCCAATAAGGGGTCCACGGCTCCGACTTCCTTTTACTACACAAAGGACATTGCATATCTCGCTCACGAGCCTGTGCTGAACAAGCTGAGACAACACAAAGCGTTTGCAAAAAAAATTTCCAGAGCCCTTGGTCGTGGAGATTGGAGTATTGCGAGGAACTTGGAGGACTCCAAACCGACTTACCGATTGGATCACATCATAAAGGAGAGGTAGGCCGATCTCTTCTCCCATCCTAGCAAGATGGACTCATATCATCGCAGATATCCCACCTTCATTGACGCCGTACGTGACATCGACGACGCACTTTGCATGATATTCCTCTTTGCCTCGTTGCCTTCCAATGATCGCGTGTCACCATCATTGATCGCCAATTGTTCACGCTTGGCTGCTGAGTGGCAGCTCTACGTCATGCATTCGCGTTCCCTCAAAAAGGTCTTCCTCTCCATTAAAGGAATATATTACCAGGCGGATGTTATGGATCAAGATGTTACCTGGCTTGTACCATATCAGTTTACACAAAACGTAAAATGTTTACCGTTTCACAACGCCAAAAGACTAAGATTCCTCTTGCAGATACCGTCAGACGTTGATGTCCGCGTGATGTTGACATTCCTGGAACTCTATCAGACACTGCTCGGCTTCGTCTTCTTTAAGCTTTACACGGACGCTGGGCTGGTATACCCACCTCCCTTAGACGCTACCCGTGATGAAGCTGGCGCCGGGATAGGTGCATTTAGTGTCCATTCAGTGGAAAAGAATATTGCATCTATTTCAAAATCCGAGAACGCCTGCAAAATGGCATCGACAAAGGAGGTTCGACAGGCAATCAAAAACATTGTTGAAGATCATTCATTGGTCAATGAAGATGCCGACATCGACTTCAGGGAGTTCACCAAGTCCAGCCAGGCTGACGAAGAGTTTGTCGTCCATGCCTCTAGTGGTAACGACGCGATAGCATCCCTGCCTACACTACAGTCACTATCCGAGACACGCAAATCCACAGCTACATCACTATTTTCTCCGTATACATTCTTCCTATCGCGCGAAACACCCCGACCAGTTTTCGAGTTCTTGATAAAGTCGTTTGGTGGTCGGGTTGGTTGGCCGACATCGTCTGGAAGCGGATCGCCCATCACAGTGTCAGATGATTCGATCACTCATGTCATTATTGACAGACCCCTGATCAGCAAGCCCGACGAGTCGCCAGAGGAGAAAGAACGACGGCGGAAGCGGAAGTATATCCAACCGCAATGGGTTGTAGACTGTATCAATGCAAGAAAGATCCTTGTCGAAGATATCTATGCGCAAGGTGCCACGCTTCCTCCTCATTTGTCTCCGTTTGGCGATAAACCGGGGGCCTACGACCCAACTGTGTGTCTGTCCCAGTCTGAGGAGACGTTGGCCGAGGTATCTGAGGACAAAGGAGGTTCAGGGCAAAGTGAGGCGGAAGAGGGTGTTGGCGAGGCGACTCGGGTTGCAGCCATTCGCGACGCCAACGACGCAGAATCACTGCGTGCTGCAGAATTGGCGGCAGAGGCGGCGGGGGTGGAATACGGCACCTTTGAGAAGGAAGTGCGGAAGTCGCAGAGGAAACGAGCAACGAGGGAGAAAGCTGTCGATCAAGTCGAGGAAGACATGGCTAAGATGCTACTGAGCAACAAGAAGCGGAAGCTCTACGAGCGAATGAAGTATGGAGAAAAGAGACGGGCAGCAGAGGTTCGTCTCGAGGAACCGAGAGCTCTTTTTTTGTTCTGACCCATTGGTAGCGCGAAACTTTGCAGAAGAGACGGAAGGAGATAGACCGAAAGCGACTAGGAGGTGGTCTCTGATCACCGCGGTTGCGGTTGCGGTAACAAATGTAGTTAGTTGGTAGTCATTAGTTACTAAGCCAGTGCTTGAACGCTCCCCTCACTACCGACCGTCGAGTTGTCCGCGAAACTAGACGTTTCTTGTGCTCACTGTGCTTGACATCGACCTACTGGACTTGGTCACGAGCACCGTCCATCTCAGTGACACCCATGGTCAGTATGCTTGGTTTGGGAAATAGACAACCACCTTCAGCTCGTACTATACCCCATGCCGACTCTTCGCGTTCCGTCGCGAATCTTGGCACACCGTCCGCAGGACAAACTTACCCTGCATCCGCCCCAGACAGCCCTAGCGCCTCCGCTGCTGGTGGCCTTCATTTCTTCTCTGTGCCACATTGGACACGCCGCATACTCCCCGTATCCGCCTCAACCCGCAAAAGGCTTACGGGTACAGATGGGTATAGCGCAAATCCGCCCGCTGGTTCTCCACGTAGGCTGTTGTTTGAGAAAGATCTCCCCCCAATTCCGTCCCCACAGGCCGACGCAGCCATCTCTAGTCACGAACCGAGTGCCTGTCGAAATGATCCCCGTGTGTCTGTCTCTGTCCAACGAGCAGCCGATTTTCCTTCACAGCCCACTTTTTATTTGGATGTCTACCACAATACACCCATGATACCCTCTCCATCCCAGATTAACTCTGTTGCATTTGCATCCTTGCCCAACAGCAGCACCGAGAACGTCCTGAGAAAAACGAAGAGCACACATTCGTTGCGCCTCGGACAGCCTTCACCCAGTCTCGAGCAGCAGCGTATCAGAGGCGTCTCACTGACACAAGTGTTCACAACAACCAAGCGAGCTTCAACTTCGCCATGCACTACCATTGAATCTTCTTCCCCTTCTACACCACTGGTACGGAAATCCTCGTTCTGGTCACGTAAAATTTCGACACCATCTACGCATCATCTCACTGTGCCAGCCGACACGCCCTCCCTTCCGGTCTTGAAACCTACCTCCCCCCTTCGGGTTGATTTCACTGCAGCTCCAGACTCGCTCACTCGCTCACATAGCAATTCTAGTGCTGCAAGGCTTTCAAGGCGCCATTCAGAACTCGTTTGTCACCCTTCGACGGTTTCCGCCAACATGCCTAGTTCGTCCCACAGCCCAGCGGCACCAGATAGGACCAACGTCCGACCGTCCACTGCCGATCCATATTCTCTTACCTTACATCGCTCACCCACGCGACGTCCAGCCACGTCTGATTCTTCGCGTGCCCGTTCGCGCTCTTTTTTTGCTTTGTCACGTCAACCCCAAAGCGGTGAATCATCTTCATGCAGTCCTATAACGCAATCCAAAACTGGACCAACCAACTTCCGACCTCGCTCCTCAACCAATCCACCACTATTACACCGACTCTCCGTTAATTTGTTCGCCTTATCAACACCCTCTGCTGCTAAGAATGGTTCCTCGTTTTCCAATGTGGTCATGTCCTCCCCATCGTCTCGCTCTCCCCGGCCATCTCTATCCCAGATCCCGCCCGATGTGCTGAAACCCCGAGCGAGTGAATCCTCAGGAGCCTTCGTTAACAGAATAGCCTCCCTCGTTTCCAAGGCCGACATAGCTGTGGTCCTAGCCTCTACGTAAGATTTCACTATAGCTTCTGCTTGTTCTAATCACTTTTTGCAGTGGAGATTCCATTTACACTGATTCGCTCAAGCTATTCATCGAGCGCTTTGGGTTCCATGGAGAACCTCTCGATGTTGCACTGCGTAGATTGTTAATGGATGTTGGCCTACCACGGGAAACACAGCAAATTGATCGAGTCATCGAAGCGTTTGCTAGTAGGTATCTTTCGTGTAATCCTGACCTGTTCACTTCTAAAGGTGTGTCATCCTTGATTCATACTGTGCAAACTGACGATAACGATGATGCTTCTTTCAGATCATCCATATATCCTAGCATTTAGCTTGATCATGTTACACACCGATGCGTTCAACAAGTCAAATAGACGGAAGATGTCCAAGGCAGATTATATTAGGAACACCACACTTCCAGACTTGATTCCCGAGGTTCTTGGTGTAGGTAGAACCCATTGGCTTGCAAATTGTCACTTACAAAAATTTTCTCAGTGCTTCTACGACAACACTGTCTTTGCACCCTTCATCTTTATCGAGGACCCCGAAGATCCCGAAGGGAGCCTTGAAATGAACTTCACTAGACCCTCTACGTCATCGGGTCTTCCGAGTCCAATGATACAGAGCAGTAATACATTGTTGAGCAGACCCAAGATTGATCCCTACCATCTCATTACGAATGTGAGCGTTTCACCCCACCCTAGTTGGTTTGCTCAGCTTCTTTTCAGAATTTGTTGGATCAGCTCCGTGTTGATGTCGATGGCCAAATATCACTTGAGAACCCATTCCGATGGGATGGCACTGGAACTTCTTGGAACTACGATGAGATCCTCCTGGCTTTTGCTAAGGGGCACGTGGTGCAGATAGGATCACCAGACATGCGACCATTTTTTGGCTTGAGTGTTGTGGGAGTCACAAGCCCATCTCTAAACGGTCTTGGGGGCGCACCTGAAGTAATACCTGTGCCTGAGATGTGGACCATCAAGCTTACCAAGGTCGCTGTTCTCAATCGCAAAGACGATTTGTTGGAAGGCGGGAAAAAAACATTGAATCGCAAGTGGCGGCCGTACAGTGTTGCACTTACGAGATCTCAGCTCCTTCTTTTTCGTGATCCTTCATGGTCATCGACGCTGCTTTCATGGAACAACCCGCCAAAGAAGCCCCCTATACCATCGACGTCATTCAAACCGGATGAAGTCGTCTCTTTGAATGATGCACTGGCGGTTCTGGATCGATCCTATAGCAAGGTAACCGAATCCCCGGCACATTTTTCATGTCCATCCTCACCTGATTGTGCCACAGCACTTGAATACGTTTCGCCTCACAACTCACGATGGACGTCATATACTTTTCCAGACCACTGAAGAGAAGGAGATGAATGAATGGATATCTCGTATCAACTACGCGAGCGCCTTCAGAACCACGGGCATACGCATGCGATCACTAGGAATGACAGGCAAAGTTCTCGAGCTCACCGGAGTAGCTGCTGCCACATCACATCTTCATGACCTGCAACTGGCAAATCTGGCTCACCCGAGGGTGCTAACGTGGGATCACCGTAAACTCTCCCAGCCGCTGGACTCCGGTGATGGTAGGTTGCACAAAGGCTACTCTGCGGACACGTATGTTCGCCAGAGTGAACCGACGGACCTGTCCGCACCCGAGCTCGATGGAGCGTCACAATTCAAAGAAACATTTGATACAGTGAAGGCGGAATTGGCTGCTGCACATATTGGCGCCGGAGTATCTTCGGAAAAGGCTGGCACGGAACCCCCCCGTCTTGCCTCTAGATCCTATATGATACATGCACGCGTGGAGGATCTAGAGAATCGCATCTGCACCACCAACGCGCAGATCGATTCCAGTATGCACATCGCAAGAAATATTGCAATTTTGGCACCCTTTCAGAAATCTACCCGAGATCGTCTGCAGGATACCATTCAGACTATGTCCAAGAAAATACAGGCAATGCGCTTACATGTCACCAAGCTTATCTGTCACCGCACCATCCTTCTCAACGACCTCGCTATTGAGGAGAGGGATTTTAAACATGCAACTTCGCTCGCTTTGCAAGCTGCGACCGAGACATTACAACAGCGGTTCCCTGAATACACATCTCGGGCATCTTCTGCTACTCAGGAACTTCCATCCAAAAGTTCATTTCACGAAGAATTTTCAACTGGCTCGCAGTCCTTCGACTCATCCACGTATGAAACTTTCCGTTCCGCGCTGGACTTCGGTCCTGATTGGCCGTCGTCGTGCGAAGCGCTCGCGGCACCCTCATTTGCAAGGTCGTCTCTCGTCACCAATTCGCCAGTAACACCTGGACATGATAGCTTGACGGGATGCTACCCATCTCCTGACGAAACATCACATTTATCGTTATCCACGACCAACCAGTCCATGCCAGAGACATCTGAATTTCCAGAGGAGCAGGCGGAGGAATGGCACAAGACGAGAGCGGCGAAACGCGTCTCGCTCGTGAAACTACCATCGGACTTACGCATGTCAGCCATTGCTGGTAAATCCTCCGCTTGGCCGGAAGAGAAGAACTTATTAAAAGAGGAACCGATTGCTGTCAGGGACGTTGCTTACCGGACTTGAATCAAACTCTTATTTTTGATATTTTCATGCTCAAGCTGTATCCCGGCCTGCACGGTATGCACACATCCATCTGACCATACCTGAGTAAGCTACTTGTGTACCTTGCTTCAGTTTTTGGGAGGAGCGGTGTGATCACGTCATGCGACCCCGCAAAAAAAACCCCTCGTAGACCAACCTCAGGCTACTGTATTGATGTAACATGTTCACAGGCGCAACAAGAGTCTTCAACTCAGAACATCGAAAATTAGGTCAGTGTCACCGTGCATCAGTGGGTCCCTCTGATCTTCAACTGACTACCGTTTCAGCGCAGTGACACAGCGAACGGGATGGACGTAGAACCAGGTGAGTTTCCTCGAGTCCGTGGGACTAGTCACTATGTATACTGCCATGCAAGGCTCGAAAACTCACACTCCCAAAGGCACTTTCCCACATCTCGACGTTTCTAGGTTACAGGACGTCCAGATTTATCACCACATTTGCCCGCTGCTTGATCCGCTTCCGCGAGTCCGAGGACCACATGTGGTAATCTAGGCGCGTCCGCCTCTGTTAGTCACCTACATAATACTTTCCTGACCACTCAAGCAGACAAGCACACGGAGAAATGTCGTATGATTCAACTATTACTCTCTCGTCTTCTCGCTCTACATCTCGTCCTACTCTCCCTCCCTTCCTTCACTTGACTACTCCTCAAGAAAAAATTGGATCCTCCAATCGCCTTGGAGGACGCAAGCTCACTATCAAGAATTTTAGCCGGGCTTTTCATCACACCGTCTTTCCAAGACCGTCCGGTACTGTCACTCGCTTGGAGAAAGTGGCCGAAGCGGCAATGGAGAATGAGCATGCGACTTGCATTACTGGGGCGGGAAAGTCCAGGCAGCACATATCCACCGATCACGTTTCTCGACCCTCGACGACATCCGTTGTTTCTCAATCGACTGCCTCACATATTTCCACTCCGCATTCACCGAAGACGCTGATCACGTCTTTCCCTCCACTGAATGTCTCTGATATACCACCTCGAAGTCCTACAAATAAATCACCATTCTCCGCTGTCTTACTTTCTGGGGGAGATGAAGGACTTGAAGAACAAGATGATCCGGCATATGCGACCTGGCATGCGGAACAGTTGCACCGTGCTAGACTTGCAAAGTTGACGAGGCATCTGGGAGAAGAAGTCCCTGCAGAGTTGGTGTTAAGCCCTGCTCTCCTATCTCATCCAACCTCTCGTTCCTCTGTTCACTCACGGCGTGGTGGCCATCATAAACGCAGAAGTCTCGACCCTTCGTCATTCATCCAGGAGTCATTCGTCAGTGGCACCACCGAGGGGATTTTACGGAGAAGCAAGTCATTGAGGGAGCATGACGATACCCACCAAACGTCTATAACTGGGTTTTCCCCAGAAATGCCATGCTCGGAACGCATCGCCAGTCGGTTTTGCAATGCCGAAACTATGGTGAGATGAGACTTCACTGTTGCATAGCCTCTTACTTGATCCATTCAGACAGATGCTGTAATTATACCTAATCAACCAGTGCCAATTCCTGGAGCTTACTCGACCTCCAAGACGAACATTCCTAGTGGCAATATTCTGCAGGACAGGATACCGGTGCCAATGGACACTAATTCTAGTAGTCCCTCCCCGCGCACTTTTCATTCACCCGTTGGGACTTTCAGTGCAACCCATTCTCACGCCGCACCTGAACCCAGGACGCTTACCAGGAGACCCGCGACGGCAGACACGAGTCGACGCGAAGAAAAATTAGCCAACTTCTTTGGCGTCGCTCATGACGACCTTTCAGCTGTTGCCACGGCCCATGAGACCACCCAAAAGCCCGAGTGTTCACCTGCCAACACAGCAAGAGAATTTGGTATTGGCGTCCATGAATCACAGCTCGAAGTTGAAGTGCAGGTCAGCAAACCAACACGATTTTGGAACAGCAGGGCGACGACGAAAAACATACACTTGGATGATGTGATGGACCAATTGAGAATGATGAGAGCAACATAAGTAGCAACCGTTAGCAGCAGTTAGCATTTATTTGTATTTGTGGTATATTAGTCATTGGTGTAGACCCTAACCCTACCGCTTTAAACCTAAACCTAACCCGATCCTTGGGTTCCAAGTATTCATATCGCAAAAATTATGGTGAGCCTCAAGTTGGTGGTAGACGGTTTCTAAAAGCTTCACCTACCGTCTATCCAGCCAATATTTCAGGACGAGAGTGGTTTGGCCATCAAATTTTTCATACAGAAGGATATCCCTCAAGAAATACAAGCCGAGCTATGTGAAACCATCACGGTGAGTCGGCTTCAGCAGTGGGCTGGAACATGCAATCATCGTATGTATCGCAGTCCCTTGGTGGACGCGTCGAAAGCAAGGTACCTAGACAAGGCCACGTTCTAACGCAGCCCGGCACTCCAGAAGAGGAGCGTCTTAGGCTCTGCTGGATCAGTCCAGATCGCCCCGAGCGTCACTTCGTACCGTATACTTATGTCGAAGCCTGCAAGATTGCCGGAATGCTTTTGAAACAGATATTTATTGAGGATGGTGGTCCCATCAAGATGCACATACATCCTAGCATTGCGAACGTGAATGCACGTGCAGCGCTCAGTCAGCGCATCATGGTGATTTGCTGTCATGGCTATCGCACTCTAGCGGTTTACTGAACTTTCTCAGCATTCCGGTGGAGACCCTACTGCCTCCCCTCAATCCGCTCGCGTAATTCTCGCAGACCCGAACACAGAAGTATTCCAGCATCTCGTCAAGTCGTATCAAGGGGTCCCGAACAAGTATATCGAGTCCTACTTGTGGGTCAAGAAATGCGTAGAAAAGGGTGCACTTGTTTATACGCCATTAGTATATAAAAATCCAGGTGGTCGGCGTCCAGGGGAAGAGTAGGTTGTTGATGCGTTTATTGACCACAGGTGGTATTCATTCACATTCAGACGAACCCAGTTTACCGAAGACGACGAAGAACGTTTGTGTCAGTGGATAGCAACCAAAATTCCTTACAAGGAAACGGGAGGCAGAACCGGTAATCGTCTGTACCAACAGTTGTGTGAGATGGTAGGTCCCAAGGCCGTGCTTCACCATCCTTTTCTTATATTTGCTAGGCTGTTGAACCAGAGTATGCGTGGGTGACCCGACATACATGGCAGTCATGGCGAGAGCGTTACAAGAAGAACTCGCATCGCTTGGACAGCATGATCGCCGCAGTCGTGGATCAGAAGAAGCCGGCTCACGGGGAGAAAGGGCAGTATGGTTACGTTCGCCAGGCGGAAGAAAAATACAGGCGCACGAGAAAAAGGCGCACTAAACTAGCGGACGAGTCGCTCCATGCCAATCATATGGAGGGACAGATGACGGGGTGCATCGACGGCGACGGCGAAGCGACCGTGCCGATCATTCTGTTTACTCCCGATCAAATTGCCAGCCAGCCACGCGCTTCCATGTCCGGAATTCACGTTCGACAGAGCCCCGACGAAGAGGAAATGGCAGATGGTGAAGAGAGCAGGGAGTGGCCAATTCAAGTTGGAGACCAATCTCCGCCACCGTGGGCCAAACGGAAATCGGATGACGAAGGCAACAATGAAATACGCCCCAAAAAGAAGCCGAGAGCGATGTGAGTGTTTTCTTGTGGACTTGGGTATCAGATTCGAGAACCCCACAGGACTTCAAACTCACATTCCGATACCTTCGCAACACCAACCGCACTCGCATCGGACAATGTTCCACTCCATTGTATTGATCAGGCGATTCATGATATAGCTAACGAGTTCAGATTCACCGTCCAAGAGGTGAAGGAGTTTTACGACAAATATGGCGATGTGGATCGCACTAGGATGAGGTTTCAGAGAATGCGCCAATTACTGAACAGTGTAGATGATAATATCGGTGATGATGCCACTAGTCTGTAGTCCACCTACGGCCTCAACTACTCTACCGTCTTTACATGTAGACATATGGTGCACTGCACCCTATAGCACATCGTTCTCTGCAAGTTTAATGTAATTTGCTGCGCGCATGGGTGCTGAGGGGCTATCGAATGGCTTCTTGCGTCTGAGTACCGACCAGGTTATGCGCTGTGATGTGGGAAGGAAGATCACTTACTTTTCTCCGGCGGCGACCGATGGGAATGAAGCAAAGAGGTCTGGGTGCTTGGGAAGAGGGGATTCACTGTGTAGTCTATTAGTGATATGAAAATTAATGATGGCAATGACTGACGTAAAATACGGATGACGCAAAGCTTCCTCAGCAGAAATGCGCTGCGCCGGGTCATATGTCAAAAATGACATTAAAAGATCAATCCCAGATGTCATCATATACTGGAATCGCTGGCGAAACTGGTGAGCGTGTGGAGCAGGAAGGTTGATGGTCTTGGCGAGAGGAAGACTGGAGTATTCTGGCCAAGAAGAGCTTGTGGGGGGACCAAGGAGCTTGAAAATCATGGACAAGAGTTCAATCTCTCCCTGGGCCTGAAAAACAGGCACCTTCAAGAGCAATTCCGCAAAAATACATCCTACAGACCACATGTCTATGGCAGTTGAATATTTGGTGGCTCCTAGGAGAATTTCTGGGGCGCTGTTGACATCGTAGGAGATGGCAAAAACAGAAGATATGCCACATTCAACATACCGGTACCACAAAGTCACCACTAGTTGTGTCAACCCCCCTACCCCGACGGGATCACCGTACCTTCGTGCAAGACCGAAGTCAGCTACTTTAATCATCCCGCGATTGTTCATGAGTAAGTTGCTAGTCTTAAGGTCACGGTGCAGGATCCAATTGGAATGACAATGAGCGACAGCAGATATTAGCTGCAGCATCAAAGTTTTGATTTCCGATTGCAAGAAGGGGGAAGGCATCAGAGTCAAAAGTGTCTTGAGGTCATGCTCGATAAAATCCATCACCACGTAGACTCTTGCAGTGCGTTGAACGGAATCTCGAGGGAGGACTAGATAGGTGCACTCACTGTGTTAAGGTGTCACCAACGACAACTTCGCGAATGCGAACGACATTTTCGTGCTGACAAGCCATGAGAGCACTGATCTCACGAAGTGCGGTGATCGGAAATCCGTGTTTCTCCTCGTCGAGCTTGAGTTTCTTAAGGGCAACAATGTCCCCAGTCTCTTTATCCCTAGCGCGGAAAACCACGCCGTAAGATCCTTCTTCTATCTGGTTGAGGCGTTCGTAACAGTAAACGGAACGGGACGGCCGGATTGCAGGGTGTGAGATTCTGGGAGGAACGAAGGCACTATGCGCGGCAGGATGAGTTGGGCGAGGTCGCTGAGACGTAGATGGATCCACAGGCATTTGACCTTGCATTTGACTGGTGCGGGTGCCCCGAGCCGACTTTGTGCGACGTTTGAGAGATAACCTCTCGATTTCTTCAGCGTCGGGCTCCTCCTCGTCCCATTTGGAGCGTTTCCGCGACGGTGTGGACGTGTCGCGCGCCGGTGACTGCATTCACTGAGGTAGTGTCGTCGAAGTCACACGGTGACGGTGGAGTTTCTGCGCTGCACGGTGAAGATGGACAACATCATCATGGATTCAGAGTTGGCTACCGAGATGGTCAAGCTACTCGCGCAAGAGCTCAAAGTGGTCCGAGCCCAACTTCGGGAAGCTGAAAGAGTATGTCTGTTCTGCCCTCGGGTTCAAACTCAACGTGTCTACTACTACCACTCTCTAGAGAACCTCCAGCCTGTCCGTGGGTAGCCCTTCGAATGGGCTGTCTCGTGAGGAGGCGGAGGCGCTAATCACTGAGAATGATACCCTTAAAGCGGACAATGCTGTCCTCCAGGAAGGGATAATGAGGCTTCAGCATGAACTTAGTCAAGCATCCTCGTTGAAATCAGAGGAAAACCTAGCTTGGCCGGTACCATATGTAGAGGTAGTGCCAATGGCGGCATCCTCAATTCCTTCTTCACCAAAGACGATTAATATGCCCCCTCCAGCTTACGTCTCACACGAATGACGAGTTCTCTAGACTGCTTGCTGAGAATGAAAATCTCATACGCGAAAAGGTGGAGATGTATTTTCATCGTGTCTACACTTTTACGAGACTTCGCCCATAGGAGGAAGCTTCTCAAAGTCACGCAAAGCTGTCAGATCTCCAGGATAAGTACAAACGGTCAAAAGCTAAACTTCATGAATACAACGAGGCTCGTATATCACAGTCGTCCTACAGTCATTGGAGGTATAACGCTCTCGCAGATGTTGAACGAGCTTCGTGTCACACTCTCGAACTGTGCTGAAGAATTAGAGCAGGTCAGCCGGACACTACCACACGCAAAGCTTAACAACGTCACAACAGTCGAGGAATGCAGTGGTTGCTGAAATCGACTTTAGAGACTTCTTGAAAGACTTACCTTACGAACCCGTGGAAGGTCAATCAGACTTTTTTTCGATCCAACCTTACCTCCGCAGTGCTCGCACCGGGCTGCACAAGGTATAGATGTACCACGTCGTAACAAATCAACTGTACTTATCACATTCATCAATAGGATGCTGTCAGCGTTTGGTATGCATTGATGAACACGAAGCGGAGTCCATCTTTCTTATCTCTTATCAGCAACGGACTCTGCTTCATTGACCGCAACGAAGTTATTTGGTGTCCATCTGGGATCGCACTAGGTCTTGTCATCCAACCAACATTCCAATACAACCCCAAAATTTCTGGCGGTGCATGGACTAAACCCAAGGATGGTTTCGATGTTGACAAACAAATGGAACTATGTTGTTCATCAGGCAAAACATTTCGTTACCTGGGCACCTATGAACGGTTGACCGATAAAAGTACTATGGTAATTGCATCAGAAACTTTGCAATATCTAGACCGCGAGGTGGGTGCGTACTGGAACAGGGCTGCCCAGAGATTGAAATATTTTCAGAAATTGGATTACGTCTCGAAACGGACAACACTATTCCCGGACCTGATGCCTCCCTCCCAGACACAGATGATCAAGAATATGTACAAGCAAGGTGTCATCAAACTTCAATGTTTTGTTATTCGCTGCGTTGCATTTAACGAAGTTTTCGCTGAAAAGCTTCAAGAGACGTGTACGCCTTTCGCACATGGAAAGCCGTCGGATAGCACTACCAGTCCCACATCACCAGCAACCAGCGGGCACGTTCGAAAGCGGAAACGGGATTCAAAACCGACGGTCCATTCGACCAGAAGCACAAAGAAGTATGAATGTTTACGCCCAATTTGATGGACTTCTTATGAACATCTTCAATTTCCAGGAGAAACTGACGTGTACATGCATACATCCATGGCATGCTATCTTCCCAACACTCAGATGATTCTACATCATTGTAAACACTGGACTATTCAGCATGCCATAGCGTGAACTTTTACGTCGAGACATTTGCGTAAATTGTGCAGAGTTTCTCCAACCTTGAGTGAAGCAGCACTACTGTCGTGCCGGACAAAAGGCTGGACGCAAACAATCCCGATTGCTTTGAACAGATCCTTCAGGATCCATGTCAATCGTGGCCCGGTCAGTTCGATAGCAGGTTCCGAGTTCATCTCCAACAACTTTATCTGGAGACCAGTGGATTCGTGTGAGACCAAAAAGTCTGTGCCATAGAGCTCGAACGCATTTGGTAACGGCTGTCGACAGAAAAATCAAGACCTAAATAGACCAAGAGGAGTGAACTGCCATGCCTGGAAATGTATTGGCTGGTTGAGAGCGGCTCTGAATGTTTCTGAGATTGCATCAGCTATCTGCTGTTTGATAGTCAAGACATCTACAGCGGTCATCACTTTGCTGCTGGATTCTCCACCGCCTGACAGTATACGATTCCCAACAAGCTCGTCCAAAAGGCGCACAATCTCTTCCCCATGGTGACTTTGTAAAGAGGTGTTAGTCAGATGAGGAGTGAGGGAGATGGTCAGATCAGGATCGGCGCGCATGGGAGCGTGGTAAGGTTCGGCGGAGAACAGTGCGAGGATGCGTTCATACATGAATACGGTTAGAGCACCAGAGGCCACAATGTACACTCGCAAATGAAACTGTTAAACGAGTACAATTTGAGTATAGACAAGAGCGTGGAGAGAAATGAAATAACTTTGTGACCCAGTAGAGCCGCGATCGACGGTGGGACCTCGCTTGGATCCACAAGCAAAGGCGTAAGAATATACTCCTGGTTGTGTGCTCAGTTCGAATACTCGCTAGATCGATTTCGTCTGTACCTGAAGAACGAAATGCCTAAGCTGAGAAGTCACGACAGATGTGGTCGATTCGTCCGCCTCATTGTCGTCAGGATCTGAATCAAACTGTCGAAATATAGTCCATAAGGCGCCTTTGCTGTCGAAAAGCCTGATGCCCATCCCTCTGTCCGCCATGCCTGGCTTGAGGATGAACCACCGCTTGTTGTCATCGTTGTTAGCATCCAGCATATTACCGAGGTCCCACAGTTCATCGCTCCACATTTCGTCCAGTTCGTCTGCGTAGGCTATATCGATGTCCCAAGTGGACGGTACGGCTTTTACAAGAGATGAACCGGGACGTTTGACAAGATAGAATTGAATGCATCGAGCTAAGAAGTGCTTTCGAATGAGAGCTTTTCTGATTGTATAAGATGATGAGAGGACATGGTTCGGCTGAGAAGCGGTGTGGTTATGGTCGATGCAATCGTAACTAGCCCATTGTATGAGATTCTGTGGTAGTGGTGAAGGGAGATGGTATGCGATGGAGGTTGATAGACCAAGAGCAGCTATGGCGGTTTGAACGAGGGAAGCAGTGAGTGGAGCGCTGGGCCAGGCAACGAATATGACTGGATTCATGAGCGCGTGTGTCATGGTGACACTGAAGGTTCTTCATGGGTAACAACTACATCTTCACCCTCACCCCAACGTTTACACAAGGCCTTCTTCTTGGACAGTTATCCATCCTCCTCATCCTTGTCCTCATTCTCAAATATCTTTTTCTCCTCCCACAAACCGACCGGCGAGAAACACCAGTTTTTCAGCCGTTCACCAAACCCGATATTCCATCACGAACATCCCCTGAAGCTAATGCTTCTCCAACGGACGCAGAATCGGCCAACTGGTTTAACTCCCTTGCTCGGCAGGTCCGTGAGCCTCGCGTCACGTCGTCCTGAAGAACGTTTATAGACCTTGTGCAGGCAGCTGATGTCTACCGGGCAAAGCTACAAAATGGATCGAGGGGATCCGATGGCAATGAAATAGCCCGAGCTCGAATAGAAGAATATGCTAACAGAATTCGCCCCCGCAGTTTCCTTGTTCGCCATATTTTATTTTTCGTGTGCTCTACTCCCTGAACCATTATAAGGATCACATCACTATTCACGCAGTGGACCTAGGAGATTCGGCCCCTCTGTTGTCCAATGCCTGCCTTGTAGATGGTACAGGGGAAACGAGCACCATAACCGTCAGTAGCCTTCGCCACGTTTCTACTTTTGCACTGACATCCAACAGTCCGTCAAGTTTCGTATGTCTTACAAAGACAGCATCTCGATATCGCTTTCCACTGCCTATTTGTTCAACTACCCAACGACATCATTTGCCCGTCTCCCCGTGTCCCTCACAATATCTCTCGATCTGTTTGAGTCATCGGCGAGTCCGCGTTCTTCCGGCGTATCTCCCCACTTATGGGATGTCTTAGGTTACTGTTGTACCCCCGTCTCCCTTTTCGTCCGAGCCCGCTTTCACGGTTTCTTTTCCTTCCGAGTTCACTCTGAATCTGAAGACCACGTCCCTTATGGGTAGTCGGGCCATGCTAAAAGATGTCCCGAAGCTGCACGAATTGATCGAGCATCAAGTTCATAGAGTGCTCACGTCCAGAGGTGCATGGAAAATAATTCTCCCTGGCCTTGGGAATGCGGTTGGGTTCACAAAAGAGGGAGAGCAGCGTGGAAACGCCCAGTCATCATAGTGGTTAGGACCTTTCTCTATTCAAACCGTCGATGACTGATACTTGGCTCATTGTCTATTGCATGCTTTCCAGACTCTGGCGTCAATCGTATTCGTATCATTCCTTCTGTGGACTCTAGCGCTTCACGAAACAGCACTCGCGTATAGCGGGTCGCTGGAAAGTAATGATATAGCTTTCAACCCAGTCTAATCATCACGAGATCAGTGTGACCAGGCAGCACTTTTAAACTTCATCGTTATTTAGCCCATGTATCGATATTCACTCGGGCATGCTGACCGAGGAATAACTCAACCGAAGCTGTATGCAGGTATGTGCCGGTGAATTTACTAATGTAATCAATTGGTTCTCCTGGGTCCGCTGATGGCCCTCGACGTTATCATCGCAGACATATCTACATGTGCTTCTGCCTTGCTTAGAAAACCATCGAGAACTTCACCTACTTGGGGCCGTAATTTGTCGAGAGAACGACGGCTGGATTACGGGAATAGCCTGAGGCGCAGACATGAAACAGCCTCGTCCTAAAATAAGCATTGTAGTAAATTTCCTACTAGTATTGGTGTTGGTACCAATCACAATCTATCCAGGTGAGGGCATGTCTAGCAGCCCAGTCATGACGGAAAATGATTTTGCCAGAGACGATGTTTCGAAAGGTCCTTCAAGTTACTCCTGGGGAAGTCCAAAAGCAGGCAATTGGATCCAAGCTGAATGCTTGTTTGGGAAATCATGTGATCAGAATTCAGGGTGGTATATGTTGGTATCCGGTATTTTCCGGATTGTCGGCTGGGCGCCAGTCTCACCACCTCGCAGAACGACGCCGAGATGTGAAGAGGACGTGCGATCGCACCCAAGCCGCCACTGTGCCCGTCCACAACCCTACGTCTACAGTTGGTCTACAGTCCTTCACATCGAGGATGATGCCGACTACTCGGAGACATCCCGCTGCCGTCTGTCCAACCAGCCGATGGAGCTCTGGAGGATGACACGATGACAACGTGCGTGTATGTTTCTCATTCCATGGCCCGCCAGCGATCCTAAAGTAAAAGCAATGACACAATGATGACACCAAGTACTGCGCTCCCACTTCTACCGCTTCGCCATCCCACGCGGCGAGGCGATTGAATGGCGACGACACCGTGGTAATGGTATTGTCCTGGTCAACCCACGACCATTACACGATCAGCAAGCAACGACACCAATAGAACGTGTAACATTACCGTAAATTACAGAATTCACGCGCAGGCGCCTGAGCGAGAATTCATGTGTAATGCAAAACCCGGGATCATGAGTGTGAATCCCTCATGATCCGGCACTTCATCTATTCATTCTTCACTCAGTTCCAATGTTGCACTGAAGTGCGACAAATGTAGTGTCAAGTATTCACTCTGGTAGTTGAAAGAAATCTGTGATGCTGGCCGAGGGCCTCGCGGCGTTCGCCATAACAGCGCCAAACCGTTGTGCTTTGGCCAACCACAACCATGTCATCAGCCTCATCGAACATCGTGTTTGACGACATATTTACTATCAATGCAATCGACAAGGAGGGAAAAAAATTCGACAGAGGTAGAGGCCTACGCAGTGATTAGCAACGTACTAATCCGACTGCCAGTGTCACGGCTATATGCTCGCTCAAAAAATCACGACATGGACATGACTCTGGATTACAACGTCGAGCTGTTTCCTCTTGCCGAAGGTCAGAGTTTCGCTATGGCACTTGCCTCATCCTTGATCCCGTCCGGGGGAGGTGATGGTGCGGAAGCAGAGGACAAGGACAGAAATATTTGGAGACCTGATGGAAAAGGCGTGAAAGGCCTAGAGGAAGAGTACGACTATGTGATGTATGGCAAGGTGAGTGAGCACGTCATAACGAAACAAGCTTTAGTGAACGAGCTGTGGCAGGTGTACAAATTCGATGGGGGAGGGGAGATTGTGTATGGTGAGCTCCAGAATACGCTGAACGGACACTTAGACTTTGCATAGGACTGTGTATGCATCGTTTGGAGGTCTGCTGTTGTCACTGACAGGGTCTTTTCGACACATGGCTGGCATCGTTCTCGGTGATCCCGTATTCGTCTTGCTCAGAAAATAAAACACGAGCTACAGATGGCAATATTTCTATACAACCACGATCTTAATCATATACGCACGTCGCGCTCAGGGTCTATGCCTTCCATGACTCGTCAGGAATGCTCCTCGGAAACGTGGGGATTCTTCAACGTAGCCTGAGTGCGCGTCAACATAGATCCAAAGGAGACTCGTAAACCTTGTGACCACCGATGACATTACTAATGTTCTTTCCCTTATCGCTGTGACGTTGCTGCTCGGACAGCTCCCCGTGGTCTTCCACGCCCTGAAGCACCTGCTTCGAGCACCTCTTGACCTCTTCCAGAGAGATTGGGGGTTTGCAATCGTGGCCTCTGCAAACTGCAGCCGCCAGCGACCTGAGTGGGATGCCATCAGATGCAATGCGCCAGGTAAACAATACATTTCCAGGGTGAGAGAAGTTGGATGTGAGTGCTGGGACGCTGGCCACATGATAGGGCAATGCCACATCAACAATGAAGCCACCGAGGTGACTAAGAACGTAGATATGGAATAACAAGATTGGAATACGACGAGTCTCATATGGATGGCAAGACCTTGCCAGGGTTCATGATGTTGAGTGGATCAAAGACCTGCTTGATTTTCCTCATCCACTCTATGCTGACATCGTTCTTTGAATATCGCAAGGCGCTCGTCTTCATCGACCCAATACCATGTTCGGCAGATACAGAACCTTTGTATGAAGCTGCGCGTCATGTATACACTCAGCCACATATCGCACGGAGGACAACGCCAGAACGCACCAATCAGCTCATAGATAAATGGTTCAAGAGCAGCTTCCAATTCAGGACGATAACCATTTTTAGCGATGGCATTCAAGTGAAGGTTCCCTGCGAAGAGTTGAGGACAAGGAAACCCGGCCAATCGCGGCAGAAATGTTTACCATCACCAACATGTCCGTATCCCATCACTTTTGAGATTCCGTGATCGCCGTAAAGCCCCTTTGAGATTAAATGTTCGCGGACGGCGTCCACCACATTTTGAAAAACTGCCAGGGGAACTGAGACGTCGTACTTGTACGGTTTACCTTCCTTTTGCACACATTCTGTCAAGCCTTCCCTCAGCGCCCAGAGTGAGGCAAATTGACCTGGAGACTGTGAGAGAGTTCCAGTGTAAATGAGAGGGTCGTCAGCTGACATCAAACTTTCAAGCAAGTTGTTCAGTTTCTGTTATTAGTCACGTCCCTTCCGTTTAGCCAGCGGCCGACGGATGGAGATGGGTAAATTACCTCTAAATCGTGGTCATGGTTCCCACCGCTTGTCTCGGCAAGGACAAAGCACTGTGCATCACCGACTTCGTCCGAATTAAGGATGGGTCCCAGACCGTGCTCGAGGCCCATATCATAGGCAGTGCGGTCAATGTACTCGAAAGCCGACAAAATCTCGCTTAATTGCCGCTGCACGGTTTGAAAAAGTGGGAGGACATTCTTGAAGTGTGGCAACGCTAAGAAAATATTGTTGGATGCTTGGGGTGCAGGCGGGGTGAGAATGGAGACACCCGTGATCACACCGAGTGTTCCTTCTGCACCAATGAACAATTGCTTGAGATCGTAGCCTGAAGTAGGAGTGAGATGACTAGGACTGTCTGGCACGGAGAAGAGGACGAACCGGTATTGTCCTTGCGTAGAGTGGACAGCTGGTCAAGCACTGTACCATCTGGAAGAACGACTTCGAGACCGAGCACGGTGCCATGGAGAGAACCGTAACGTAGCAGCCGGAGACCTCCCGCGTTCGTGGAAAGATTTCCACCTATCTGACAACTAGAGTCGAGTGAGCTCGGGAAACGGGAAGAAATGGTGTACAGACCTTCCCTTCGCGCCAAGGTCAAGGGGCATGATGTGATCGTAGGGGGCGATATAGTCGCTGAGAGATTCCAGGATGCATCCGGCGTCTGCGACCAAGATACCTGTCGAAAAGGCAGGTTGGTTACGTTTCGTGGAAAGTGATCTGAGTAGATACCGGATACGGGGTCAAAAGAGCGAACGGTGTTCATAGCCCCCAAGCTGAGGACGATTTCTTTTTGCAAGGAAATGCTGCCGCCGACGAGGCCAGTGTTGCCACCTTGGGGAACTATGCCGATGCGGCGGCTGGCACAGGACTTGACGATGTCACTGACTTGTTGTGTCGTGCGGGGACGGAGTACTGTGGTTGCATGCCCATGATATTTTCCCATCCAGTCTACATTGTAAGGAGAGAGGTCGTCGGACGAGTTCGAATTTGGGGGAAGGGTGGAAAGGATCGCGTTGGGAGGGAGTAACCTTGCAAAGTGAGCGAGGTCATCGCGTGTTACGGCGTTCAGATGATTGAATGAAGAATATCTACGACTCGGAGTTAAGATCGACCTGAACATTGTGGTGGTGGTGGTACTGGTAGCGTGTATAATTCGTGGGAAATTTTCGTCCCTCTCACCGCGACTTTCATCATCATCATGCTCGCTGTCGACGGTGCTACTGCAGACGACGGTCCCGCACCCCCAGATCACCTCCTCACCGAACCAAAGGATCCATCACCTACAACAGAGGACCGCGTCGGGACAGCCAGCGTTCACAGCCTCCCCGTTGGCCATGTCGCGACCCCACATTCTCCTCCTGAACGTCCCTCAACGGCTCGATCTCCCCCCTCCTCTGACACCGGTCACCAGTCGTCCGTCGTGTCACCGGACCAAGCACCAGATCGTCCTAGCAGGCGACGTTCAACAATGGAGGTGAATTTCCGTGCTCTGATGCGCCTAAAACGTTGACCTTTGATCTTAGCCACTCCGCTTCAACAATCGTCTCTCCGGCTTTTTCTCACATCTTATTCATCGTCGTGACACCATCACGTCCCCAAACCCTCAATCTACCCATGAAGAGTTCCCAACGACCCCTGTCGCAGTGCAGTCTGCAGCAGGATCGAGGATCCCCTCTCCCGCCCCCGTCCGATCACATACACCCCCGCCTTCACTACCTCCACCTTCCCTTCATGAACTCGGCCTCTCATTAACCGCTATCACCCCTGACCTTTTCCCTTCCCATTTCAGTTCTCCACCCGCAAGCGGGGCATTCTTGGCGCCCCATTATCTCCTCCTTTGCCATGCACAAGGCTTGGACGTTCTTCCTCTGACTTCACCCCCCGCTCCTCAGCCATATGCCCTCGTGCGTAGGGTCGCTTTCAAAAGCGTCGTCGTGATGGAGCATCGTGGTGTGTTGGTAGCCATAGCCGGCCGCAGAGATGGCGTTCGAGTATACGCCTTAGAGGAAGTAAAGAAAGCGGTCGAGTGGCGCATAGACGTCGAGGTTCGTAGAGAACGAGAGCGGTCACGCAGGGAAGAGTCCAAGAGGGCAGGGTCCGGGAATTCGAGCATTGATCAACGGGATTCGTCTGAAAAACGGGCAAAGTTATCGGTATCGACTCCACCAATCGCCGAAGTGCCACAAAATGGCAAATTTACTTTCAGGTCCTCTTCAATGTCCGGTTCTGCCACACCAAAGAAGCCACGGCCGCCGACAATTCAGCCTCTTTCCTCGCTGCCTCCTGTAGGCCACCCCCCGCCTTACACTAGCGAACCAGATAATCGCCCTCCTTTGCGAAACCAGCAATCTTTGGTTTCAGTGAACATAACACGCTCCAGGCGGTCGTCACTATCTCTAGTCGTCGTTCCTTCCGTTCCACCGCTGTCCCCTTCAATATCTAATACTGCCACTGTCACTGCCCCAGATGTACCAGACATGTCAAAGAATTCGGACTGGTTCGAAGAAGCTAGCGACGACGAGGCTATTGACATGTTAACGGCTGGGGCCAGTGGAAGTCAAGCATTGGATGAGAGGACAAGCTCTATTCCACCTCCGAGGAACGATGACCATCATCACAACATGAGTGGCACCGCCGCTGCGCTTCCAGTTCGAAGTCATGCCATTCAATCCCACAGGAGGAATTATCTACCAAACTTTGGTGTAAATATTTCCCGCACGAACCTGGATCCCGTGCGTCATATCCATCTCCCTCATTTCTCGCTCTAACAATCCAGCAGGCTTCACAAACCTCACCTTCTGCGATCAATCAGAGCGACACCATTCATACCCCTCATGAACGACCGCGACAGCAGCTTTCTCCTGACGTGGATCCTGACGAAGATGACGACGATAATGCTACTGTTCCCGGTGAACGTATTACGCTTGTGCAGGCTCTGCTAGAAAGTAGACTCCCTGAATTACCTCCCATAGGCACTGCCCGACCTCAGGAGCCCATCCTCATTCCCGCATCAGTTCCAGCAATAAGTGAAGATGGTTTTAATGCATTATCTTCCTTTCCAGATGCGCTCTCTTCTCACAGTCGCAGCATCTCCAGTCGGCCGGAAAGACGAAGACGACGTTGGTCTGTTCTATCAAGTATCTTCAATTCCACCGGGTCCCAAGATATGAGAACACCCCCTTCTCCTCGCGATATGCCCGCGGGTTCCCCATTGTTACCAGCTCCGCCAGCGATACCTGGAAGTGAAAGAAGACCTCTTACCCGTTCGCATTCTACCCGCACACGGTCTTCAGTGGCGACGGTTGTCCGATCACCCTCTTCTGGTGGCTTTTGCGTTCCACCTGCTAGCTCAGTTCCACATATCCCTACCGTCCCTTCCACCGTGGGTACAGCAACTTCGAACCGTCTTTTTCCTCGATTTTTTAGCACTGCGTTTGGCTCCCGCAGGCCAGATGACCGGTCCTCGGCGCGTTTACTGAAGCACATGGATGCGGATTCAGGAAAGAACGTTCAGCCTTCCCCGACTCCGCAGGCCCCACCTCCTAAATTGGAATACGTCAAACTTCCTGGAACCAAGGGATCTCTTCTGATTAAAGCAGTCGAGACTCAGAAAAAAAGGTATGGTGAACGTACTGCACGCCGCTCCATTTTAACGTGTGGATAGCTTCCTGGCCATTCTCTGTGGAGAGAACGGTGAGAAAGTGGAGCTGTTTGCCGGAACATACAGAACAGCTCTCGGTCTCTCTCGTACTTTTATTCTTCCAGATTCTCCCAAGTCCTTGGAATTGCAGTTGCAAGGCGATGATCTCGTGGAGGTCTTTTTGGTATTTTCTCAGAATATTTTCGGGTTAGAACCCGCCACAGTGAGGGTGCGAGAAGTTCGTATCGGGCGCGCTGAGCGAAGAGCTGCTCGGCGGAGGGTGAGGGAAATCCGAAATGGCCAGACTGACCTTTTTGATACCGATCCCCAAAACCTCGAGGACGAAGACAACGTCAATCTCAGCGTCGGTGTCGCCATACCACCTGGTCAGGGCCCTCCATTCTCGCGCGATGATTCTCTTGCACATCTCCCTGAGGCCGCTAACACGCCAACGGGAAGTAGTGCCGCACACGATTCTGCTCTGGCACATGCCGAAGAATTGGTTGCCCTCACTTCTGCCCAGGTTGGACCCTACACGACATTCCAACAGCTATCATTTGCGCCCAAAATCCCTCTTGCTACTATTGCCGACGACTACATCATACCTCCAACATATGCTGCTTTTCTCGGTTATCGTGCTGAGCATGAACCAGACACGTATGGGGATGGCAGAAACCTTGCGTCTATTCAATTCAGTCCACCTGGATTACCCATGCCTGCACCAGCACCTCCATCGAGATGGTTCTACCGCGATCCTAAAGGTGTGGTTCATGGTAGGTTATACTCCTTGATCCCTGGAAAAATTCCATTCACAATGATCCAGGACCTTGGAAAGCGAGTTTAATGCAGGCTTGGTACAAGGACGGGTTACTTCCGCCCGATCTTCCTGTCCGGAAAGAGGAAGATGACGAGTATATATTACTCAGAGACCTCAGACAGCAATGCGTTGATCCAGTCCACCCATTCCGTTCGGCCGCACCACTTCCAGTTATACAACCTTCCCCGCCGTTATCTGACGCATCCAAACCGTTGCTTCCGCCCATCTCGCTTCTTGTTCAGCCCCGGCATTTTGGTCCGCCAGCATTGTTCTTTTCTTCTCGTGGCGGGCATAGTACATCCATCGTGGATGCACGTGGACGCTCGGTGCTCCGAGGAAGATTCCTGTGGAGTATAGATGACGAGATCGAGTCGAAGCCAAATGCACCGCGAATGGGCGACATCAAGAGACTGGAAGCTTTTGATGTTAAAGAGCGTTCTGTGATTGTTGCTATGCGGCAAGGAGGTCTTGAGGCCATGGATCTTGGCGACGCGCTGCTCAGGCCGGCAGATGAGTCTCGCACGGTCCTACCCTATTTTCTCCCACCGCCTTCGAACATCAACAGGCGAGGACCCTTCGTATGGAAGATAGGTACACCTGTCGATTCATCCACCGGCGGTACCGCTCTGTCCGCGAGGGCCAAGACTGGCTATCTAGGAAAGAAGGGGAGCTATCCCCCAGGAAAACCTCCGGTCAAAGGCGATTTCACGGCTGTCAATGATGGCGATCAAGAGTTTACTGACGAAATTGTTTTTCTTGGACGTACTGGTGACGACCTTTACTTTTGTGAACGCAATGGTGGCGCCTTTAGGGTCCTCAGACTCTCTCCTGACAAGTAGGCGCGGTAGGCGCGAATTCATATCCACTCTTTTTCTTAGAACGTCCCACTCGTCATCCACTATATACCTAACAGGCCGTGCACAGTCGCAGATACCTATGATACCAATGTCTGATTCACCACTGACCATCTCATAGTTTAGCAACCATCTTCCGTAGATCCGTTTTTAAGATTTTGCCGGTAGATGTTTTCTAGTGTTAGGTATGAGCTTAATCATGTCGAGGTGGACGAGAGACCATGTTACCGGAAGTTTATCTACCACTTGAACCCACTCAGGACTAGCAAACCCCGGTAAACGTGCGCGCGCGTGACGCTTCAACTCCACCTCAAATCCTAGGTGATTCTCAGCCCACGTCTGAGCGTGTTGTGGTCGAAGAATCACGAAAGCCATTGGACGCTCACCCCACCTGGGGTGGGACCTTGCAACGACCGATACTTCGAGGACATGCGGGTGGCTTGCGAGTTCTTTGAGAAAGACGTGAGTTGGGATGACGACATGGCGGAGCCGGTCATACCTAATTCTATGGCAAGGCTTGATGCGTTCTACCGCAGGATCAACATCATTCTCACGGGATCAACAACACCACACTTGCCTCTCCGCCAGAGATGATGATGTCCTTTTTTCTGTCCATGATCTGTACGACACCATTGGGATGCATCACCGCAAGGTCCCCAGAGTGAAAGTACCCTCCTCTAAACGCCCTGCGGGTAGCTTCTGGATCTTTGAAATACTGTTAAACGGTTGTGAGTCGGTAAAGTGATGAAACTGGATGGTAACCTCCCACCTCTTTCATGACAATGTTGCCCCGGGTCACGATCTCACCGACGGTACTTCCGTCCTTTGGGACGTCAACGAGTTCTTGGTCGTCTTCATGCTTTGGAGGATAGACAACTCGGACGTTCTGAGCGGTGGCAAAACTTTGTCCCTGGCGTGCCATCAGCTTCGCACGATCTTCCAGGGACAGGGATGTCCAGGCGGGTTGCTCGTAACACCGCGTAAAGGGCCCATATGTCTGCGGGCAAGATAAACAAGGCCTCTCTGAATGACCGACTGGCGCACCTCACTTGAACCACGGCACCGCGTCAAACAACCAGCCAGACAGTGAAAGGGGAGACTCACGTAAGACCGTATACATGGACAGGCTTGATCCCAATCTGCTCAAGCTGACCGATCAACTGAGCAGTTGGAGCAGACCCAGCGATGATGGCAGAAACAGGGTGTGGCAATGGTTGCCTAGAGGGATCATTGACAATTCCAATCTAGATCAAATCTGTCATGTTGTTGAGATGACTTGTCGAAAAATGCAGACCTGGACTGTGGGCGCACCGCAGTAATGCGTGACACCAGAATTGAGTAGATGCTTCCAAATCTCTGGATAGTCGACCTGTCGAATGGTGATCTAGGTGGAGATGTTGATGAGAGAAGAAACGTATGCGGTCAACACGTACTTGGGTTGCACAGGCAAATACATTGGCCCACGGAAAGGTCCATCCTGCAGCATGGAACATTGGGAGGACCCTGCATAAAACAGTTGAATTTCCAAGGGTTTTCCAAGGGGAAGAGAGAGCAGTACCATAGATAACAGGACTCGTGGTTGATTCTCGACGAGAGATATTAAGATGGGCGTCTGACTATGAAAATGAATAGTTACCTCGCCTCAAAGGCATTGGCCACTGCTGCAAGATAGGACCCTAAAGGCGACTTGAGCCAGCGAAGAGAAGGTTAATAGGGATGGATCAGACCTCGCAATGTGGTAATGACACCTTTAGGCTAAAGCAAGGATGAGAGGAACGTCTGAAGAGCCGAATACGAAGCCGTACTCTACCGGTCGTGCCCGAACTGGAATTGGGAAATGAATCGGGAATGTGATAGCAAGTGGGAGGATTCTCACGTATAACACAAGACTGCGGGAGCGTCTTCGTTTGGCTCAACATCCAGACCGGGCCAACCTCTCTCGGCGCTGAACTTTCTGCCTGCACTCAAAAAATCCTCATAGGGATCGTCGACCGTGGGGGTGTCACGACAAACGATGGTCGGAACTTTAGTGTCAGGGATGAGATGCGCGTACTCGTGGTCGACAAGTATGAGTTTGGAGCCGCTGTGCTCGAGAATGTAATTGATTTCCGGGGGAGTTAGACGGGTGTTGATTGGGGTGAGAACAGCGCGAGCGGCGAGGACACCAAAGTGGGCGTCTGCCAAGGTGAGTGGATGGGCATTCAGAAAAGGACGCGTTTATATACCTGCGATCATGGGGCTGAGGGACAGCGAATCAGAAGGTTTCTGCGGGGGGAGGAAGGAGGGGTCCTACGAATTGGGAGCCAAGACTGCGACGCGATCGCCGGGGCGAATGCCTGCTTGTATGAGGGCATATGCCAAGTTCTGGACGCGTTGAGCCCTGGGATGGGGTGAGCAGAGGCAGAGTGGAAGGGCGAGGGAGTCACCAGATGCTGTAAGAGTAGAAAGCGTTTGCGTCTGGATGTACGAGGGCAAGCTTGTCTGGGTATACGATGGCGGCATGCAAGAGAAAGTGGATGGGGTTCTGTGTAGACCGACTGTGTGCGTGATATCTCTTATTACGTTGTAATTCAGACGTACGAGTGGATCGTAGTTGACCGGGATCGAGTCGATACGTTTCTGGATGTAAGAGACGTTTCGGGGAGGGACGTTGTCACTGGAATGCATGAGTAACTTGGAAACAAGCAAAGAAGGGTAAATAAACAAGCGAAACTCACCTCACTCACATTCAACCACGACTCATGGCCGACGGTGCGCTCGACAAATCCGTACAGGTCAAGCTCGTCCTCCTCGGTGCGCACATTTTCATCCCTTCCTCATTCCAACATATCCTTGACCACCCTCAAAATCAGGCGAGGCCGCCGTTGGCAAATCCTCAGTCGTCCTTCGATTCGTAAGCCGTCCTCCCAGCAACTCGTACGTCCACGATCCACTCACCTCAGCGCAGGTCTCAAACGAATTCCAACCAAACAAAGAACCCACCATCGGCGCTGCCTTCTTGACCCAGAAATGCCGCCTAGAGGACCGCGTGCTCCGCTACGAAATTTGGGACACTGCCGGCCAGGAGCGCTTCCATTCTCTTGCTGTCCGTCCTCCCCTCTCTCTCTCCCTCTATCCGTCCTGACCACTTGGCTCCCTCTCTTAGCCCATGTACTATCGAAACGCTCAGGCTGCCGTCGTAGTCTATGATGTCACCAAAGCTTCCAGTCTCGAGAAGGCAAAGTCCTGGGTCAAGGAGTTGCAAAGACAGGCTAATCCCAACATCGTGATCGCACTCGCTGGCAACAAGGTCGACTTGGTACATCCCTCCGATTCCCTCCCAGGCTCATCCCCCGCATCCGAGTCTGAAGACGAGGCAGACGATGCCACCGCAACCCCGGGAGAGGCCCCCACAACACCCGTCGGCCAGGAATCCCTACGGCAAGTTCCCCGTGAGGAAGCTCAGGCCTACGCCGCAGAGGCCGGCTTGCTTTTCTTCGAGACAAGCGCAAAGACGGGGGAGGGTATCGTGGAGATTTTCACAGAAATCGGTCCGTTCCCTTCCTTGTCCATCACTAACTTGACTAATCCATGCACAGCCAAGAAGATACCCATCGAACACATATTGGCCGCCAACCGTGGTGCCGGAAGAAACGGTGCTGCAGGCAATCGCCCGGGTGCCTCGCGACAGGAAGGTGCCGTCAATTTGGAGGAAAACCCCGCAAAGACAAAGGATGCTTGCAGCTGTTGACATATTCATCTCTCATCTACCATCTTGTCGTTTATTCCATGATTCATTACACGAACTTTCAACTTATATATGTTTACGCCTCCCATCCCTTGGCCTGTAATTGCTTCTTTAATTTTTCCGACCAGGCCAGTCTTCATCGGTCATTGTCACGGGCTGGAATCAAGTCCACATAAGGTGGTGGCCTTGCCGTCTGCTCTTGGTCGTTTGGCGTCAGATACGGTGGCGGCGCAGGTACATGCGATGACCCTTGATCCATCGCTTCACCACTTTCCGACAACGAGTGGTGATCGTGCGTGAACGAATGATGAGGTATCCCCGTCGAAGGATGGCTCTGCACAGCACTAGTCGACGTCGGCGATCTAAATACGGAATCTATCGAAGGCGGTGGGTCCGATGGATCGTCCAGAGGTGGGGGCGGTGGTAGTGGTTGCTCTTCTACGGTCAATCCCAACATTCGATGCGGCTGAGAAAGCTCGACAAACTCGCTAAACTCTGGGTCTTGTTCCGACTGCTCCACCGAAGGTGGAGGGGTCGATGTCCGATGCAGCGGGTCCGTATGCCCGTCAAACTGTTGGCAAGACGAAAAGCCAAACAAAACCCCTTCACCGGCCACGACTGGCTCTGCCACGGGCGTCGCAAAATGCTCTTCGGCGTTGGTAGGAATATAAATCTCGTTCTCCGACTCCTGAAACGTGGGCAGCCTGTTAGACGTGGACCCCTCGGATGGAAAAAACGGTGGCGGTGGAATGTCTCTGTCTTCGAACGGAGGAGGCGCTCCATGCTGCGTGTAGCTTGGCCCAGCCTCCCCCTCGTGATACAAAGGGGCAGAATTTTCAGCGTCTTCTTGTCGGACCGTCTTGACAGGCGGTCGGTCGTGCTTCTTTTGGTATGCGGTGTCTACCCATTCTTCGACCTCAGGTAGCGGAGCGGGGGGTGGGATAATGTTGATGGGAATAGGAATCGTGTGCAGCGTCTCTGTCCTGCTCGCGATGTCGACAAAGGAAGTGTGAACATGTAACACGAACGAAACACTGTGCAAAAGCGTTGTTTGGGTAATGGAAACACATTGTGGATCATTCTCCGCGTAAGTGTAATCCCCTTGAGCTAGTGCCCGCGGTCGATCGGACGGGGAAGCAGATGGCGAGGTTTGATGTAGAACGAAACGTAGACGAATCGGATGTGAAGCGTGAAACCTACAAGACGCCCCAGATCGAGACATGGTGGTCGTATATGCGGCGGTAAAATCGCTTGGCTTGTTAGATAGCACTGCGAACGAGGGACCCTCGAGCAGGGAGTCGTCTGTTGGTCGTTCCTGCGGGGATTCCCCGTCGTCGAAACACATGATCTTGACCACGCGAAGGAGCTCTGTCTTTATGTTGCGGAGTCTGAGACCCCCTTCTAGAACAAGTTGGCGAGGTGGAGGTGGGACCGTAACGTAGACAGGAATCGATTCTCCGGCAAAAAAGGTAGATTTTGGAATCTCTGCCTCGACGCGCACCGGATGGTGGATGACGTGCTTTTCGGGGGAGATTGCGACGGTGTGCGTGTGTGAGGTGTAGCGTCTCGTGTGGACTAGCAGTTCTCTTGACACAGAGGGGAGCGTCAGATCCACCGGGTGCAGCGTCGCATTGAGCACGTGCATCACCGAGGAGTGTAACGTGTGGACGCATTGCGGTACGTCTGGCAAGAGAGGTATGGCGAACGGGAAAGAGGTGGGGATGGCTTCGTCGAGCGAGAACGCAGCCACGTCTACCTCGGACACGCAGAGTTCAATTTCCCGACCATGTGCAGCCTCTGTCGTGCGCAAACGCACGGACCTTGAACGCGGTTCTTGGTTAGTCGTCGTCAGGGAGGGATTGAACGGACTGACAGTTTCTGCCATGCGCCGGGCTGAGCACCTTTGAGATGCACCTCCCCCTCCATCGCTGCGCGTTCACCTTCAGCGCCGATATAGCCCTTCTGGAAGTTTATTCCGTCAAAGGGTGGTACTATGAGTAGCTGCAGACCGGACGCGTCCGTCGGACAGTACTGGGAGTATCGGGGAGGGGGACCAGAGGAGTCGGTAGCCATGGTCGATCGCCACAACAAAAGTACTGTATTCAAGTATTTAATGTTACAAAATCATTCTACTCGCATTAGACTCTCCAACTCGTTGAACATGGTCGAGTCCACGTCTCTCAGCATCAGCAAATCCCATGCCGCATCCCGACGCCCAGCAAGCATCCCCATCCCCTTTTCCACGTTTGTTTCCCCAGACTCCCAAAATCCCATCCCAAACGCGAGTGTCGGCTGCGTAGCTTGAGACGTGTCAAAGGCGTCCTCCCCGCCATCCACCGCCTTCATTGCTTCGATCGCTCTCCGCGCCGTGCTCAAAAACCATTGTCGAGCCTCTGGCGTCGCATTCGTCCCAGAAAACCTCAGTGCCACGCGAAGCATAATCTGCGAAAAGTGGAGCGAGCGATCCAACTTTATCCTTTTCTTCAATTCCGGAGGCGATAGAAACGCGATGGCGTAAATTGCCATCGTCACTTTCTCCAGGTACGACAGCCACGACTCTCGCGAGAGAAATGCGAAATCAGGATCGCTCACTGGCAGTCGATGAACAAGTGACTCCAGCAAACGCCACAGCCACTCCTGCGGGATGACAAGAGAAAATATCTTCCGATTGTAATCGAGGTGGGCAATGTGTGTAAAAACATCAAGGGCCACATCAGAAAGCGACGGTGGTCTGCAGCTGTGGAAAGGTATACCGCTGAGCTTCAGCATCTGCGTGGGAGGTATTGCATCTGTCGGCTCGACGAGAATAGAGGCAACGAGTTGGAATATTCGAGTACATATGCGGGTGGCAGACTCGGAGGGTGACGTGCATTGAGGAAAAGAGAACATGACGGACAGGTTAGACAGAATGTGGAGGACATCCTTGCGGATGTTGATGGCATCGGGAATAGAGAGAGCAGGTGATGCTGGTTTCGGCGGACCTCCCTCTTGCGGGACAATGACACCGCAGACACGCAATACCAACTCCAGCGTGCGCTCGTGCCTTGCCATGAATTGCATGTTGTCAGGAATGACAGACAAATTTCGAATGATATTCATCACAGCTAGAATGATTTGACTAGACTGATGTCGGGGGTCATCGTCCGTCCTCTCGCTTTTCAATCCCGCGAATGGCAGCAATTCGGTTTCGAGCGCAAGGGTCACCAATTCGCGATGACGTGGTATCTGGGCATCCTTCGTCAAGCAATACTGTAGCGAATCAGGAACACCATCGAACGCTTCATCCTCCAAGAGATCGAGCACTTCCTCCAAAAGATCAGGACACTGCGCGATGGGAAAGCCCGAACCGTGGGTGGGACCTTTCATCGTCGAAAGAAGCGTGAGCGTGGTCAGAGCATACGACAGTTCGACCGTTAATCGAGAGCGGATGGACAACGTGAGCGCTTCAATGTCTACGGTTCCCCATTCGTTGATATCCCGCATGGTACGGCGTTGAGAACGAAGGTACTCGTCTTCCAGTATGTTAAAGTCACGTCCTCCATAAGTATCCACCTCACGGGCGAGCGGGATGTACTCGATCTTGGTCCGCGTGAACTGAGAACGTGGACGAGACGGGCCGGATGGTGATGCCGAGGTCACTGTATTTTGTGGGAGAGTCCGATCTACCGAAGGTGACATGGAGGACGACTGCGAAGATGGTTAGAGAGTGCGACGGAGGAAAGAAAGTACTGACAACGTCAGGCAACGAGTCTGTCCCGCCTTATTATCGACCGCTCAGTGTCACTAATTACGTACGGCAAACGTGAATGAATTAATCTCACCGATCTTCAACTTTGTCCGCTTCCCATCGAGTTCCTCCGACTCGAACCTTCGTTTCGTTCCCGGAGCATCTTGTTCATGTTGTTCATTGACTGCACTGCCGGGAAGGGATCCGGCGGTTGTGTTGCTCAGAGGGGGAACCAATGAATGGCCTGCTAAAGAGTCCGAGAAGCCTGGGAGGGATGTATTAGTGACCCCATGCTGTGGGCGGGGACTCTGTGGCAACGTTTGTGATGCAGTGGCGATGGGGCTGCCGGTGATCGAGACGGAGGTGTTCTGTCCACCCGATACGGACTGATTCAGTGACACCATCATATTGTTAACGGAAGCGGACAACTGAGAAGAGCTGGTTGGGTGTGCTGAGCTTGGCGGTTGAGAAGGCATATTGAGAGTGTTGTTTTGGGCTACCGGGGCGCCACTGGAGCGGCCTGTTGTCATCATGGCTTTGCGGTTCGTGTCCTGGAGGTTGCGACGATAAGCGTCTTCGAAAGGTAGAATTATGGCATTATAGTAACTAGCCAAAATGGCGGAGGTGGCACGCTGACCATTGGGCATCGGCGCGGGAAGATATTCGGGAAGGTCGAACTGCGGGAGAAGTTGTGACCATGCATTCTGTTGTGACACCTATGGATGACGATCAACCAAGGGTGGATCATGATGAACGGTATTGACGAAAAATACCTTTTGGCCACCACCAAACTGGCATACGATGCCCCACAACTTGAACAAGTCGATGTCTTTGCCAGCTAGGCGAAGCGAGCCGGGCTCAGTCGAGCATTCGAGGCTTTTCCATGGTGAAGACGTGGGGTCGTAGTTGGGAGGCTGAACTGCGGTCAGAGCGGGAGGGAGCGGGGTACCTCTGGAGTTGTGGACAGTGGCGAGGCTGGCCAAGAAACCGCGCAGTTTCTGTTTGATGAACGCTGGATTTGGGGGATGTCGAGGAGGGAGGTTAGAAGACGGGATAGAAGGTTCGAGTGATGCAGGGTTGGGTTGGAGGGTGTGAACGGGGGGGAAGGTAGGCTGAAGAGTGGAAGCGAACTGCATGGCGGGGGGAGCGTCCAGGTTCGACTGATTGTACGGGGAAGAGGAGACACCTCCAAGAAATGAGCCCGGAGCTGTCCCGCCCAACGGGACCTGCGACGGAAGTGACGCGGCGGGCGGTCGCGGGTAAGTGTTTGCGAGCTGACGCTGCATGCTGACGACGTTGAGGGCGGCCATCTGTTTCGCTGCAGCACTGGAGTCGAGGTTGAAGGAGGGGTCGGTGAGCGTGGTGGACTGTGCAAAGGGCGGTGCGCTGGGGTTCTGCGCGGTCTGGTTTCGTGGCTGCTGAGGCCTGCGTTGAGTGGAACGGTGAGCAGGGACGGGCAACGAGGAGGGCAGACTCACAGCATTGTCACCGTCGTCGTCGTCGAGCTTTGTGTAAGTATGTCCCACGCAGGCTCTCGCGCACTTCGATGTCGCGCTCGGAGATCGACGAGATATTCGCAGCACCTCCCAAGAAAAAAATCAAGACGACTGCGCCAACAAAGTCTCAGAATGAACCAGAGACCATCGTAGACCCGTCCAAAAAACAGAAACGACGTCGGGGAAAAAAGCACACGAAAGCGGACAAGGACCAGCCGAGAACTGCCCCTCGTGCGTCCTCGCTATCCATCATGGTATCGCTCACGCATCCCCTCAGGTCGCAAGACAGCGGACGGGTACAAGGTTTACAAGGAAGACGAGCTAGGGATCTCTACCGCCGGGGGAGGTGACCATCTCATCCAATCTCTCCTCGTTCCGCTCAACCGACTCCTCCTCGTCCAGACACTCCTCTTTGTCCGTTTGATTGCCAATGCTGTCCGTCCCTGTCCCCCGTGCATACAGCGTTCTCCTCCTTATTCTACCCCTCACAGGTTTTTGAATGAAAAGCGTTATCGTATCCGTTGACCGCTGAACCAGAAACGACGTTTTCTCGGCTCTATCGAAGCCTCGCTGATCCAGCCCTGGTGGCCATGATCTGCAAGGTCAACATGTAGCCAACAGCATGTCACCCCTCTCATCCACCCCATCGAACACGGTGTGTCGCTTGGGAATGGTACTCGAGTCGAATTCGGTCCGAGGGTTACATTGTATGTACATACGTTAGTCGTCGTCGTCATCGAGCTCTCCCATCTGTTGTCGAGGTTGGTCCTCGTTGAGTGCATTTCCAAAAAGATCATCGCTTTCCTGTGCACGGCGGGTGTCTTGAGCCTTTTTATTTCGTTTTGCCTCGGCATTGCGTTCTTCTTCCGCTTTCCGAACTAAATACGCTTTGCTTCCAACCACCTTTTCCGGATTCTTGCATAATTTGAGCCTGCGATCGACTTGACGAACTGCTTCGACGTCTGGTGGATGTCCTGTGTGGATGATCAGGTCTTTTATTGCGTTGACAGTACCCTGGAGCGATTCCGAGCAAGTTTCGTCAACGCCCGACGATTTGGACTCGAGCCATTTCTGCGCAAGAAGGGGAGAAGCGAGTGACAGCGCTGCGAGAGCTATTTGAGACGGTGCGTAGATGAGCTCTGCATCGGTGAAACGTGAGTCGCGAACGTGCTTGAGCGCTTTCTCATACACCTCGCGGGACCACTGGTCCTCGGCGACATCTGACAATGACTTGAAGGGGGTATGAGAAGGAGAAACAGGCGATTGGAGGACGTCGCACCTGGAGGTCGAGCCAGAGGCCCCACAGTGCCCGATGGGAGTGCCAGACGGCAAATTCAAAGTTGAGGCTTTGCGCGACGAGGAACTCGAGGTCAAGAACATCAGAGGTGGACGTGCGAGGGATATTGGCGGTGTAGAACTCGAGAGAGATAGGATTATTGGTTGTCTTGGTGGCCAAGAAGAGAGCTGTGAGCCTGGGTGGAAATGAGAGACGATAGAGATGAGTGGGGAGACGCCATACATGACGTTCTTTGGGTGCCAGTCCATGACGGTGTTTCTGAGGTAGAAGCGTTTGAGATAGGTTATTGCGGTTGCCTCGACCTCCTCGGGGAATCGAAAGTGGCCGCAGAGCTGGGGGATCTTGGTGATGTACAATTTAACGAGGAGGTGTTCCTCCTGAGCGTCGAGGAATGAGACATTGGTAGAAGATCCGGGCTGCAACGGTCAGGGTGGGGCGAGGGGGAATGGAATGAGGGAGCTACCTCGTCTGCGTCGAACGCGTTCCTGATGGCTGCGACGGCGGCGGCGTTGAGAGCGTCGCGCACGAGAGCGAGGGTGTTTTGGGAGAACCTCCAATTTGAGAACTGAGTGCTAGACTGGTAGACGGGTTGTCTCATGATAACTATTTTCCCACGATATCATGGAGCTCGAAAGTGACGAGCTGGTGAGCGTACTGCCCATTCACTACTCGGACAGGTTGAGCCCGAATGTCCACATACACCAGTTCCCGCTTTTGAACCGGCCTCTCCAAGTACCCCCCTCAGCAGCCCTCAGCGGGAAGCGTATCCGTGCCCGCGTTAAACCTGTCTCTCGTAGGATCGAGATCCATGTACCAGTCGATGCGCGTCCCGAAGTATGGTATCACGAGAAAAGTAAAGATCTCGCAATCGCACGGCGCGAGGACGACCGTGAAAAGAAGCAAGAGGACCAACTAAAGCAAAAGGAGGGGGAAGAACCCAGGTTGTCGGACAGCCGATTGCGCAGTGACCCCATTCCCCAGTCTGGTGCTTATATGCTCGGAGTCGTGCGAGACGGTGAGAGGGGTGCCAGGATGGCGTGATCTCTGCTAATCGAGCTTTCACAAGGCCAATTACACCTTGTGCCCATCAGCGAGACGCACCAGTTCCGACCGACTTTGACTTATCTCGACGTCATGTCTCGAAAGTCACGACATTTGAAGGGAGGGGACTCTGACTCTGAAAGCGATGGTGGCCCTCCCCCGGATCCCGACGAGGCGCTCCCTGTTCTCACTGCTCCGAAAAAAGAGAAGAAGGCGGCAGAAGCAAAAGAGGTGCAAGTTTCTGCCCGCAAGTCAGGAGACGATAAAGGTTTTCAGGGTGGGATGTCAACCGCACGGCGGGAAATGTTGCTCGCCATAAGGGCAGAGGAAGACGAACCATGGCAGTCTGTTCAGTTTTGCGATGGAGAGGTGCTCACACCACACCTGCTGGGTAGCCTTGTTCTGTCTAACGCAGGGGTTTCACAGACGGATGATGATTCTACTCAAATGCTCGAGTCCGTATTCTCGCGAAACGACGGCCTTGTTGAGTGTAAAACGGAGATAACTTCATATCTGAAATCGATAAAGGGATTGTGAGGTCATTGCGCTTGCGATCCCGACTAGAGTACAGTTTCACTCATATAGTTGTATCCTCCATGTCCACGAGCGACACCGACTCAGAGCCAGAGCCAGTCCTTGCTACTGACACCGTCTCCACCCTGACAACATTCGCCCACTTGTCTGCGACGCACCCTGGCCAGCCTTCAATCGGCCAGTGGACTGTCAGCCAGGCTGTGGACACGCTCACGACCCTCGACTTTCGACTCGTCCCCAAGGTATGCCATTAATCAATCACACATGCTACCTTTATGATTCCATCTGCACGTAGGATGCTGCGCTTCATGGCCTCATCCAAAGCTGTGCCAGCGCGATGCTTGACTCGTTCAATATCCTGCTCCAGCGGGGACCAGCCTCCGACAGTTCGTGCGGGTTTATCCAAGACATCGCCAGCATACGTACATCACGCGGCTCTTTGCATCCCCTATACTCACTATGAATCCAGTCAGACCCTCCTTCTTGGATCTTCTCTTTCAGTATCGTCGACTCTTTCGGGTCATCGCGGCGAGGGATCACAAACTGAGCTCTGCACCTTTAGCGGTTGTATGCTGGGTGGATGTCGTGTTAGCGAAGCTTGGTGATGTTATTGCGTTTGTAGCGGCGGGCCACAATAGCGATCATCCAGACCAGTCACTCCCCGAGTCCCTGATGGTACAGAGAGAAGAAGATAACCTCCGTGCCGCAATACAACTACCAGGTAAGCCGCGTCTTGTAGCACATGAATGTACATATCTCACACGACATAGATAACTGGGATATGCTTCCATCCGTACTGCTGTCCGAGCGCGTCTCGGCCGCCGCAAAACGGCTGTCTATACGGTTGATGCTGGGAAGGTATATTCTCTTCCCCGCTCTGTCGGGGAAAGTGGGCAAAGATAATGAGTCAGTCATCTACGAACCACCATAGCGTCATTAGAACACGACAATTTCCACAGCGTACATCATTTGCTTTCCAAGTTTGCCGAACTTGTAAAACAACGTGCGGCCCGGGTGGACGAGCTATGCTCAACGTTGGAGTCTGGGGTGCAGTACCTCCTACAACAGGAGCGTCTCACCAGCGCAATGGAAATTTCTCTATTTGCGGTAAGCAAAGTTTGCGATCTTTACTCAATACTCGCAGTCCAAATGTCCTTCGCTAGGCAGCCGATACTGCACAATATTCCACTAACCCGGGGCACGCGACCGTCTTCCGTCCTCAAACGATGGCCGCCGCTATGCGACTCCTGCGATTTGTTCTGATCCAGGGAGGGCATACCACCCAGACGGACATTTTGAGTCCTCCCGATCATCTCGACATCCCAACAAATGTCATTTTACGATGGGGCATTGTTCCGCAATGGACATGGAGCGTTTGGCTGGAATATAGTACCTTGTATGCAGACACAATCACCTACCTGGTGAGTTCATCCTCTTTTCATGGGTGAGGGTATCTTAGCGCTTTAGACCACGGTGTACATCCAACGCTATAGTGCATGCACAGGATCGCTGTTGGAGGTCTCAGACTTGATGTCTACCACCAGCAGGTCAAGTGATCACGCAGCAATGATTGGTGTGATGATTGTGAGTAGGTTATACTCCTGAGATGCTGCTGACATCTCGTAGAGTCTCGTCTTTCGATTTGTTTCGGTGCTCTCAGCTGGCGCGCATTCTAGGTTGCTCTCAACGGGCGTGATGAATGTGCTCCAAAGAAGTTGTCAAATGTTCTCTCAGTGGATGAACCATGACTCGTGCGGGATACGACGTTCGAAGGAATGCTGCAAAGCGTTAATTATTCTGTTCGGCTACTTATCCCAAAACGAACAACATTTTGCTTGTGAGTATCCAAACTTGGATTTCAACACATGATAGAGGCGCCACCAAGTGAACGGATTAGTCGTTGAATGTTTGGTGCTTATGAAGGGTGAATGCGTCCGTGAAGCTTGGAAGGCAGCTTCTGAGGACAATAATTTTTACTTTCTTGAAGCTCTTGGTCAAAGTATGGTTCTATCTTCTCTTCACTAATTAAGACACTGAACGACTGTAGGTCTCATGCAGATAAAGACGTGAGTATATGGTTGTCCTGCAATGTTGCAGCTGACTTGGGATAGGGCATTGTCCTTGGATGATTTGCCCAAGTCCAAGGAGGTCTGCGCAGGACAACTGATGCAGTTCATGGTGATTATGATGTCCAAAAAAGTTCAACCATTAAACCTGGATGCATTCGCCGACCTTTTAGAAGCAGTTGGCAAGCGAGTCGTTGAAATGCCACTGAATGACCGGGAGTACCTTTGCGGGCCCTTGCTCACATGTCTTGCAACTGCAAGTCTATCCAAAATTGAATTCCCATTTAGCAGGGCGAGCGTGGTTGTCGACGACGAGGTTATATGGCGTCTAGGGATGTATAGCGGAGGCGTGAACCTCTTCCTGGCTTGTGAGTATGCATGCTGATATATTGGGTGTGAAATCTCGCTGAACTCTGGGTGGCTTAGCCGCTTTCGCGCTGTACATTTCTTGTGCGTCTGTCACGGTCGAGCCGCTGACGTGCCTGGAGGGTTTGGAGTATTTGCTGGATACGGCCTTGCTAATATGTGCACGACACTATCGCTCGGAGAATGAGGCTTTGGCATTGATCGTCCTGCCCACGATATGCGATGCACTGGTACGCTTGTTGGAGCACCAAGACGATACCATTGGTAAGCATTGACCCGGGGTATGTTACCATTGCCGGATATTTCCTAGGGATATACACCCGAGCGAACACCAGGATGTTGGCACTTGGCAATGTCTTGCGATCCATAGAAGTGGATTTGATGTGTGACAGGTACGATACATTGCTGAGAGAGAGACTGTCGTCCACAGCAAGGAGGATACTACGGGAGGTATGTTTAAGCAGTTAGTATTTTTTTTTTTTTTTGGCTTAGTGTGGTGCAGATAGACGGGGAGCAAGAGGACGGGGAGACGGTTGGAGAGTACGAGCTGGTGTTTTGTAGATTTGAGTCACGGTCTCGATTACTGTACGTAAAGATGGTGTGACGTGACATTGCAGTGTCACACCGCATCACCCGAGCAACTTAGATTGTCTCGTCGACGTCGCCGTCGCTGTCGATGTCGATGCCCTCGCAGTTCGTGCTAAGCTGTCGTCGCCGATCCCACTCAGCGTCTTCTCCGTCCCCTTCCCCAGCACCCGCCTCTTCCTGGCGGCCTGCTCACAAGCGAGCCCATTCGTCCCACCGCGACACCCCCACGCTCCCTGACCCACAGCGATGTCACCTCGATATCTGGAGGACCGGAAAGCGCCCTCGCAGAGACAACTCCGTATGTGTCTCCTTGTCGCCCTGTCTAGCATCATTCACTTCTCTCTCTTCAGCCCACTCAAGCAACCCGGAGTTCCACGCCCGCCTCTGCCGACAGCCACACTACGAGCTCCAGTTCGTCTGCCCCACAGACGCCGCCCTTTCCTGCCTCGTCTACAGACTTTCTTCTATTTCCAAGTCATTCTCTATACAGAGGCACCTCAACTCCCCACAATCCCCATAGCCCCTCTTCCGCCGTGTCTCTTCTTCGCGGTGATGCATGCGAATCTTCTCACTCGGAACTCGTTCGTCTCAGATCGGCGGCCTTCTCTGAGCTTCAGCGAAGCATCCAAGAAAATGGCGAGGGTTTCGTAAAGCGCATGCGCGAATTCGAAGACTCACGCTCTAAATCTGCCCAACACTCTCGCGCACGAGGCATTGAGAGGCGTCGTAAAAAGCGCTACTCCCCTAGTGTAGCTACTTCCGGGGCTACGGGAAAGAGCAATGCGTCGGACGACGACGACGACGACGTCTTGATCTTTTCCAGCTCTTTCGGTGCTGAGCCTTCTCAGCCAAGACAAAAGCGTTCGTCCAGCCTAGGAGCAACGAACGATAGCGACTTCCAGTTGCATGGAGAGAATAACGCATCTGGTCGACTCTCACCCATTCCTAATATCTTCCATCCCTTGCCTTTCGCTCGCTACACGTCGAGTGTTCACCCTAACACCAACCGGCCAACGGAACTGTCCACCTCATTCAGCACATCTTTTGACTTTACAAACCCTCTTCATACCAATGCATCTAAACCGGTGTTGTCTCGTTCCTCATCCGACACTCTTGCTTCATCGCCGGACGTGTCTCTATCCAATTCACACTCGGAAAATGTCAACTTTCCCTCGTCCCCGTGCATGGTCTCACCTCGGTCACCCAATCATCCATCAGGTGCTACTATGTTACCCTTCGCCTCTAGCGCGGAGAAGGCAATAGCAGCCATCACATTGGCATTGGCGAATGGAGCTGGTGGCCTCGGAGATTATGAGGCTGTTAGGGCATTGAACGTTTCGTCGGCAGATGAATCACAGGTCGGAGAGCTGTGGCATTGAATTATTTTTTTTGCCCCACATTTCATCAAGCATACTTCGTCAACAACCACCGTTCTACGAAGTTTCATGCATCAACTTTCTTGTTTATTTTTAATCCTCGGTTGGGCGCTCGTTCACGGACCCAAGAAAACTTGCCTTATCATCCTGCGTTATTATCAAGCATCGTGTTGTACCCAGCCAAACGCTACTTTGTCGATACCATCACGAACTTTTGGTTATTTTCCCTTTGAAATCTCATTCTTGGGGTTGTAAAGCAAATAAATCATTGTGTAGAATGCTTTATTTTCCCTGTCGATTTGTCCATTGAAACCCCTCCTGTATGTATCATAAAGTGGATAGCAAAACCTAAACACATACATAAATCGTTGATGTCATCTGTGGACTCGAACTACCGTGGCACGAAGCAGGACAACCAAGTCGCCGATGTGTCGCCTCCTCAACATTCAGCAAGTAGATTTCCCAGACAAGTCCTGCTGGTTTCTCTCTAACTTGATCCGTAAATCTTGTATGGTTTTCTCAGCAGATACGCGTCGGTTTAACTCTGCTTGATACAGTTCTTCCGCCCTTCGACGCGATCGTGCTTCTATCATCAATTGTTCTCTCATCCCTTGTCACGAACTGGTGAGGTCAATTCTGAGAGGCCAGGAATTGCTACTTACCAGAGATAAGCTTCCCAATACTTGGTGGAACATACAGATGGGACGATACGGGCACCCAAGGCAAGGAGAAAACTTCTGGGACGTCGAGCATATAGAACTCTTCATCGGAATCAAGTTCGATGTTGTCAGTGCCAAGGGAGAACGTTTGGGAGAAAGTAGTCGAACAACCATGTTTTGGGGGATCGTTGAGGCTCGCTGCCTCTGTCTGCTCCTCGACAGGCGGGTTTGTCAAAATTGCATGTCGGATATGAACAGAATTTTCTTGGAAAGGCGAACCAGATAGTGATGGCAATGAAAATCCAGGGTATTGCAACGAATCAGGATTATGTACGACCTCTGGATCGCAAGTTGGCTTGGCAGTGGGAGAGTCTTGGTCGACACGCGAGTCGATGGCTAGTGCTGACGGGGGTTGTAAGCTGGGAACAACGGGGTGCTCGGCTTTGCCATCGGAAGGCAATACTGAAACATGATCTGGTTTATCGCTTGAAGTTTCCGCACCCACGTGGAGAGCATTATTGGTACCCGTCTCAATCAAAGTACAACCCAGGGTTGTTGCTTGTGACTGCGAAATGCCGATTATGCTTGTCGTTTGGCTCACGGAGCCAATATCGGAGGAGATTCTCTGTGTTATCGTCTGTGGCTGCATAGGTGGAATAAGATCGTCGCCGTTCCGGTTCTCGTACAAAAGACTCCGGCTAAAGCGAGCGTTTTGATTCACTCCCGAAAGTGAAAGAGCGCCTTGGGATTGACGCATTCGAGCCCATTCCTCGATTAAATCCCTTTTCGCATTCTCGTCTGTAAAGTCGTTGATCTTTCTTGGCCGTCCCTTGGGCCGCTTGACTGATTGAGGTCTTTGAGAACCAGCCATTTCGTTTGGACTAGACAATATGACGGAGCCAGGAGGTGGTTCGCTCAGCAAGTTTTCTGCGCCATCCGGACCTGCTAAATGCGTATAAATATCCGAGCTACGGTTGATCGTGAAAGAGTGCGTCCTGCGCGAAAGTCGGGCGACACCTCGCGACGGGGGGACATACTCCACGTCCGTGATGGGGGAACCAAGCCTTGATCGAGAACGCCTACGCGACCGAAGCTGTGTGGAAAGTTGGGTTGACCTGGGTGCAGGAGGAGTAGATGAGGATCTTTGGTGTCTCTTCCGGGGCCGCTGTTCACTAGCGTCCGCAGTTTGCTCTACCAAAGAGGCTGAGCTACTAGCCATGCAACGCGCCTGGGATGTAGCACAAGATGACGAGTCGCGTTTGCGTCCGCGAGCTACAAGTGGAGTTACGGAAGTGAACAAGATCATGGCGTCTGTCCTCACCTGGCAGGTTAGCTGGCAGCGTATCCTCTACATCCAAGAGTGAAAGCTCTATAGGTCATCGGGTATAAATAGATGTGTGTGCTCACGTTGTTTCTTGGACCGCAATATTGACTCTGTGGTGACGAACATCAAGATGACAAGCACCATGAGTGATACAACATGGTATACCTAGCCCCGAGTTTTCGCATTGGCCCACAGCAACGCTCGCGGCGCGATTTGTAGTCTTTCGTTCTGCATGGAGGTCAGTGCAGTCGTTTCCAAGTCAGTGGCGCTGAGGGTCGTTGGCTAACCTGGATTACGCTGGGGCCGCGCTGGTGGCATACTGCATTAATGTCGATGTTGTCTTCAAGTTGTATCAAAGAATAGCTTCGTGTTTGAGACGTGTGAAATTGTGACAGTGAGAAACATGTACATGACCGTGCTATTAGTACAGGTGGAAAAATTATGTCCGAAAAATGTCATCCTAACTACAGAGCAGAACCCAACACCTTCATGGCCAGTGCCCGGAGAATCTGGCAAATGTCTTGTTTCGTCATGAGGTCGTGGTCAAGTATCGAAACGTACCTCAGCTTTCTGGCTTGATCCAAGCTCTGCGAATACTGTAGCAACACATTTGCCTTTGGCATCTCGTATTGCTCCAATTCGGTTACCGGCAAAAGCACCAAGTACGAGACCTGGTACGTTGGCGACAATGAAGCCTAGACCTGTGGATAGATAGACCAAAGATGTAATGTTTCTCCCCTTATTTGAAACGGCTCACCTCCGCCACATGTCGCACCAAGGTAAGACCACCACGGTGTGTGCCGTTCCACTTCGGGGCGAAGGAGCTTGACCAAATTCAGCGATGGCCACAGGGAATTCTCATCAAGCTAAACTCTGACCTCGTCGAAAACGTCAGCAAAGACGTTCTCGGGATCAGGCCTCTGTTCATGCCCACTCTTCTTGGACTCATTGTCAAACATACTGGCGAAGTGACGGAAGAAGTTCGAGGAAGCCTTTGGATCAGCACTCTTGTCCGTTTGAGATTTTGAGGAATAGAGTGTGTCGTATTCCCTCCTCCGAATAGGGTCAGAGAGGACATAGTATGCATCTGCAACTGCCTATTGTAAATGGCAACGAGAACCGAGATTGGATTGAGCTGTCTCAGACGTTGTCCCTCGGTCAAAACAAGGGAGTTACCTGGAATTTCTCTGTGGCAGCTTTCTTCTCAGAATCTGTTGCCTTTGTCAACCTGTCGGGGTGCGTCCTGCAAAACGAGGATAAGTGGACATGACGTCGAATGGCGGCGACGTTGATCACCTCAACGACTCTTTCTTGTAGGCTTGCTTGATCTCTTCCGAAGACGCTGACTTTTGTACGCCAAGGATACTATAGTAGTCAGGAAACGCGGACATGGTAGTAGTACAGAAAAGAGAGTGCCAGTTGCAGCATGCTGATGAGCCGACGCCCGCAGCCATTTCGATCGTTCTCTCATCAATAAAGCACGTGATTGCTCAGCAACTTAGAGCTCCATACACCGACCTGTACCAAATTGAACAACAAACCGCACTGCGATGAAAGGTAGAATGTGTAGAAAAGAAAGCCACAATGAAAAAGCTAGCCTAGTCATCCGCCAGCACTTGTACGCGCGACATGCCAGGGTTCTGCTCTGTATTGATAATGAGTGGGGGAGGTCTTGGTCGTACTAATGTTCTCTGAATGCGATCAGCCCCATCTGGTGACATGGTCATCGACAGGTTGGCTTGAGGTCCAGTGAGTGGTATCGCTGTGCCATTCTCTGCTTGGTCCGCCGAAAAGATCTGTGCAGAAGGAACCACCGGCATTTGGTCGTTGGTCTGACATGGCACGTCGCCCGCAGCTTGATTTACCTTGACTGACTTCGAGGAACAGCCGAGAGGTGAAAGCGCAACTACAGTAGGCGGAGCTGACGGACCCTCGACCCGCCGTGGAGCAGGGAGGATATGCGGAGTAAGTTTCTTCATGCGTGAACCAGCCACCGCGCAAGTCTCTTTCTGTGTGGGCAACCGAGGCTTTTCTTGGTTTCCTTGTCTGGGTTCATTAGGGGTCGCCAAACCTTTGAAGAACGTCAGAAAAGTTGTCGCCATAACTGTCAATCAACTCACCGCCAATAAACGAAATCACATTATATTGCGTTCCCTCAGAATCAGAACGATAAGTCTTGTTGGCCTCTGCAGAAATACATTCGTTTTCATCTCCAAAGGGGGAGTGTGGAATGTTATGAAAGCGTGGGGAGCTTGGCATATCAACGGAGGACGCTGAAAGAGTGGGGGAGATTGAAGTCTTTTGAGCTAGAGTTGGCTGAGTAGCAGCAAGACGGGCACGTCTATTTCCTCGGATACGCTTTATGGACGATGAGCTGGATGAAGGGATCGATGGAACTGGGACCATTAGCCAAGGAGGGACAGGGAAACTACTCAAAGAGACTTCAGAAGAAACAGTTCTCTGGCCAGTGGAAGGAGAACGAGCTAGCTCCACATTTATGGAAGTTGTAGCGGGATTGGAATGTAATGAATTAGTCGGCGGCCGCGCGGAAAAAAGCTTGAGCGCATCTATGCTCCGGTCTAATTGACTCTGCTGTCTTAGAAGCTCGTCCAACGATGTTCGTGATTCGGAGGGACTCGCACCCGACTGAATACCAGTAAGACTGTAAACGGGAGAAGCTTCCGGGATTGCTCCTACACATTCTGTACGCTTTGAGACTGGCGAAGGAAGATACGAGACGGGCACTGAAGTCTTTCGGGCTTGGAGGGGGATCGTACGTGGCAGAACGTCTGCTCGAGATGAATGTAAGACTTCACCATTATTATAAATGGAACCTTCCGTAGACCGCGCAAGTACAGGCTGAGCACTTAAACCAGTAGTGGTCATGTGAGTGGCGGATGCATCCCGGGGTCCTGCCAACTCTGTGCGTTCTTGCGTCGACGACGCAAAACTGGGGTCTCGTTCGTTACGCCTAGTGTGCGATGGGCCGGCTCTTACTTTCTCTGCACTCCAGAGCCCAACCTCTTCATCTTCATGATGCGCACGGTTTCTTGAGACCCTGGAGGATACCCAGGAAGACACTTGGTTCAGTGAGTAACGCGCTGACCAGCTGAAGGCCTCTCGACTTGATTGCTTGTTTTGGATCGCATTTCCAAAAATCGTGGACATGCGTGGTGTTTCGATCCAAGGTAGCGTGAGTCTGAACGTGGATTCGCGGGTAGGTTCGGGGAGTGTGAAAGCGACATCTCTGCATTCTCTACGTTGCAATGGGGCGGCAGAAAGAAGAATATTGCGATGCCTGAGAAAGGCGGCGATCACGACAAACACCACCATAACGTAGATCTCGAAAGCTTGGAGTAGGCGACCGACTGTTGATTCAGTGAAAGCAACTGTGGAAGAAATAAGATACCTTTAAAGAGAAAGGTTATGATTTACTCACAACAAAGAAGGTCCCCTACCCCAATAACGATGTTAACCAGGAGCCCCGAAATCGGCGCTATACATTCTCTGGATGTGTGCACTAACATATTCGCCGAGGAGTTGAGAGTAAGGGTGTTGGACAACAGCTTCAGAAGAAGCAAGAAAGACACAACCAGCTCCAATGCAACATCTGCACCATAGACACTGCTATATTGATGGAACTGAGGTACCACACGCCAGACGATTTGCAAGGCCGTGATGATTATGATGGCTGCTAATAAGCCAACACCGAGTAGTCTTCCTGGTAATCCCCAACGCGTCCAACTTCCGCTGTGAAACTCGTGTGTGCGATCGAGGGTGAGAAATTTGATCCCCTGGACGGTTTGGGTGGGCAATGCAGAAACGTCCTTCGTTGGGGGTTCGGCGACGTATGACCAATAGAATAGGAGACGACAGGCGAGGGATAACGCGAACAGGACCTCCCGCGTCTTAATGACGGGCAAGTTGGTTATAAGAGTTGTGTTCGTGGCTATCCCGTTGGCGAGGGTTTGGCCCAAGTCAAGGAGGGTGGCGATGAAGGCAAGCAAAGCGGAAAAAAAAAGCCAGACTGCCGATCTACAGGTAGAGAAGAGAGTCAACGAAATGAAACAGGACACTATAATGCTCACATTGATACTCTTTTCATGACGAGAAACAACGTAGATATACAGAGCACCAGGATCCCCACAGATATAAACGGGATGTCCGAAAGCACTTCCGCGACCTGTTGTTGTCAGTCCCAGTTTGCACGGCGCGACCATGTACCAACCTCGCATTTGTTACTCCATGACAGAGTGTAAGCGAAATCATACCAACTGGTGGTGGGATTACAGAGGTTTAAAGGACTGGCTGCCATCAAGGAAAGTGGTAGAAAGGAAAGGAAGTATTCCCTCGGGGAATTCAAGTGATCTAGCCGCGAAAGAGCAGCTGAGGTCTGATGGACGCCAGTAAGTGGGCGGGATCTGAGGGGGAATGGTTCAGAATGTGTATGACAGCGCGGTTGTCATGGAGGGAATTTCGGAATGGCCTTACAACCAGTAGTGCTACTCACGGCGGCGATCGTCGTCAAACCGGATCTCCATTGCTCACGGATCCGGGCCTAGACAACAAAACTGTGTGGGTACATGGCAACCTCTGACGTGCCACCGAAATAATCCGCTGGCAAGTTTCACACACCAAAAGAACCTCCACCCCCTGTCATTTGTCGAACCAGATACATTCCCCTCCCCTCATCAATCGATTTACTGCTTCTCATCCCAATTACACTCTTAGGCCGGGGTCGAGGCGTCGCCAGTCCAAGTTGCTTAGTCGGACTCCCAGCGAGCTGTCTCGTTGGACTCGGTCCCCCTCCCGTCAGCTGTCGCAGGATATCCGAGTCACCCCCACTCCGTCCCGTGAACTGCCGCGCAATGGTGGTGGTACCCGTAAGCTGAGGTGCAATAAATGGTCCACCCCTTGCACTGCGACCCGTATGGGACGGCGTGAGCGGCTTAAAGGGCGGCGTTTCCACTTGAGAGTTCCTCATATACGCTGGAAGTAGGAGCTTCATCATTTGGCGTCAAATTTCACTGCGGTGGACGGACAAATGTTCAACAACTTACGAGACATTCTCTGCACCATACTCCGCCTTCTATATCACGCTTCGCAGCAGAATCTAGCCTCTTACCACATCCCGGCTGCAATTTATCACGCCGGCCCTTCCCTGTACCTTTCCCCCCACAGATCAAACAGGTGACATGCCACCTGGAACCTTGAGGGCCGGGAACCACGCCCATCTCCATCGGAGAAACCGCTTTCTGGCACCCAGGGCAAGCAGTCGAGCAACCGAATCGAGATGACGACGAAAGTGACGGGGTTGGCCTTTCGAATCGAGAAGATGAATATTGACTAACACCGGGCTGAGGCGAACCTTTGGGTGGTTGCCTACGATTTGTTCCTGCATCGAACTTCGGCGTGGGTTGGATCGTGTTGGTAGGTGGCACGAGAGGTGGACTGAAAGTTGGATCCACGGACGAGGACTTGATGGGGTTCGGCACAACAGTAGAGTTGGTCACGATCTTATCTGGTGGCGCACACTAAATAATTCGGTTTGGATTGAGGGCATACGAAATTATGTCTAACATCATTCCACTGACCTCTATATGACATGCACCTCCTTCTCCCCGCACAAATACTGCTTGTCCATTGGCCGTTTCTCTGAAAGGTCTATCGCATAAAACACATCGGAAGCATTCTGTGTGATAGGTCTTCGGAGGTCCGTTGGCGTTGAGTTCGGGAACAGTGACGAAGCGACCACTTCCTCCGGTAGCGAATAGTGATCCACCACATTTGGCGCAGAGAGAGCCCGAGGTAAGAGTGGCAGTTGGTATCGAAGACTTGCTAAGATAATCTCGAGGCCTCGGGGTTACCATGCCCGAGCTAGGACGTTCCAGAGCCACACCCTTGGCCGGAGTATGCTCTCTCAGACTGCTGCTAAGATCGTCACGCGGATAGGTCTGAGGACTGCAGGCGGGAGGGGAGGATGGTCCTGACGATTGTGTTAGGGTATCTGATGTGTCTGGGACTAAATCCGGGGTAGAAGGCGTCCATGATTTCCGTGATGACCGCAGGCTCGAAGTGCTCACAGCATGTCGGAGTCCTGGAGAACCGCTAAACCTGGGCATACGAGGAATCCGCGACGGGGTGGACACCAGTGAACTCATGGAGCTCGACAGCAAATCAGGAGAAGAAGTCGTTTCTGTGAAGGACACGGGTGACGAGGCAGGTTGATTCATAAATCGACTTTTCATCTCTTCTATCGCGTCAAAGGACGGTCGCGTCGATGAGGTGGGACGCTCTTCGCTGGGCTTCTCTCTATGGATTGCCTGACAGGGAGTTCTCCTCGCTTCGCGAGCAGAGTCTGGACCAGTCAAAACATCAATGGAATCAATGCCAAGATAGGAAGGGACGAGAGCAGTCGACTTCCTGTCCAAGATGCGCTGTGTAAGTGGGTTGCTCTCCCGGTGATCCTTCATCAGCTGCGAGGTGGAATCACGAGATGGACGATTAAGCACCGCATCGAGTCGCTGCGTGAGTTCCTCGAGGACAGGGCTACCCTCCCTACTCTTCATAATGCCAAGCCTCTGTTCAAGCTCATCGATGGTGGGGCTACCCTCCCGGCTCTTGGAATCTTTGAAAATAGTAACTGGTGTTCGAGGAGTGTCCTTCTCCAAGCTGGGTGATCGATGAGACTCCTTTGGCGTGCTGTTTCGCTTCAAACAGCTGTCAAAGCAATCGGCACAACAGGGTTGCCCTAACAAATCAACCATAGGGGTATCGCCGATGTTCTTGTGACATCCCTCGCATCTAAAACATTTCCTGTGCCACGCTCGACCCGAGGTTTCGACGAAACCTCCTTCGCTCTTCAAAATGAGGACAGGTCTACGGCAGATTGGACAGTCACCCTTCGATCCACCACTGATGATAAAACACGGGCGACATAAAAAACGGTCAGATAGACCGGGTGTGGAGGTATCTGGAAATATTGTCGCATCTGGTTGAAACTCGGTCAAGCAGATTGCGCAGGAGTACGTCGCAAGAGACTCCTTGGGCTGCAAGACAGAACCATATACTTTGGAAAGGTCGGGCGCGTTCGGCGCTTGCAGGATACCGGCCCTAGCCGCAAGAGAAGTGGGTGAAGAGGGTGGGATGAGATCATCAATGTCGAGGGGTCGCTTCGGTGAAGACGGAGAACGAATAGGGAGACCATTTTGTGAATTGAAGTGACCAGGTATGAAAGCGGGAAGGTTAGAAGGGCTCGAGCGGGGGAATCGACTATTGGCGGGATATGAGATACACTGATCCTGTTCAGCACCTGGTCCTGTCAGCGTAGGCTGCATAGTGGCGTCAATCTGAGTGGAAGAGCGTGTTGGAGACTTGTCTTTAGAAATGTACGTCTGCGACCACTTGTCAACTGTCTGGCATTTGGAGGCTGTCCACTGCAAGACAGGTGCTAGAACAGATCATCTACGATATCAGACCATCGGGATAGTGGACAGACGAACCAACTGCGGTGCCACCACATTTGCAACGCGTTCCAGTGACAATGTCACCACATCTGCGACAGAACCCCATGCGACACTACCGATACCGTGCAAGTGCAGACGAGGTCGCAGGTTACAGGTTAGAAAAAGAGTGGAACTTCGGCTTCAACTTGCAACTGGTTACTGCACGAGGCCAAAGGGAGAGGCGCGACACGTGTCGTGTAATATGGATTTTAACATAAAATGTACACGACCCTCGAACACATGTACTCTTTGACAAATTACAACTTGGCAGGTATGGCGGGCTGCCAATTTACGCGCTCGACCTCAATCGATGGCCTCAATGTTATAAATCCTACTTAGCATGCGAGTCCACTCACCATTTCGGGTGAAAGTTGGTCGATTGACCGGACACCGAGACTCTGCATCCCGAATCGAACTTCACGTTGCAAGATTTGCACTAAATGAATGACCCCAGCTTCTCCGTATGCCTGGGAAGCTATCAATTGAACATATTCGACATCACAGAATGGTACTCACACTCTGGGCATAGAGGAAAGCTCGGCCGAGTCCAACAGCCTTTGCACCCAAGCAGAGCGCTTTGAGTACATCTTCAATGAAGTACCGTTGACTTAAAGTAGTAAACCAAATGATTTATTAATTTACCAGTACCGCGACGAATGCCACCGTCGATATAGACTACAATTGTTTAAGTAGAATGAAACAGCACATGACATATCACATACCTTCAGTTTTCTTCAACACCTCAGGATGTTCCTTTTGCAGCTTATAGAGCACTTCCACAGGTGGAAGTGAGCTATACTTTACGATGCATAATTGGAATACTTGTTAATAAATTTGCTGCTCACTAGTCAAGTTGGCGACCTGAAACAATGAGATGGCTTCATCCCCAGTCTGCAGTCTACAGGGCCAGGCTTACCACCGTGATTTGATAGCACGATACCCTCGCAACCGGCTTCTGCAGCGAGAACGGCATCCTTCTTGCAGTCAGAATCTGTCGACGACGACACGGACGCTGTCTCACCGAGACACACTGAATTCCTATACTAGTTGTCAGAGCACGTGAAAAACAGGCAGAAAGTCATACCTTTAACAACTATGGGAAGCTTCGTGATGCTCCGCATCCACGGTATTGTCTGGGGACACAATGTACGTGGGTTGAATGCAATCACCTCAGAGTAAAACCCACCCTCTCCCAAGTCATATCAAGGTCATTATTAATAATGAGTCCGCCGGCGGTGCCTAATATGCTAATATCCTCCCTAGGATCAAGTTTGCGATTAACTCCTTGAGTCTCGAAATCCTCCAGGTAGTGGGGAGCACGGGTATCCATCTCTCGGTTTGATGGTACTAGAGCGTCGACAGTAAGGAAGATAGCTTTGTAGCCCAGGCCCTCAATTTCTCGAATGCGTTTAGCGGCGCTGGTGTCATTCTTGTGTTTGTACAACTGGAAGAAGAGCGGCTGATCGGGCGAACCCCGAGCTGCGGCGATCTGACCATACGACAGTGAAGCGTTGGTGGAAACCATCTGGATGATGCCAGCCTTGTATGCGCCACGCGTGAGATTGACCTCCCCAAGAGGATGACCTAACCGAGCCAATGCAGAACCACTGATATACACGGGTATGGATGTTTTGTAACCAAGAATAGTCGATGAGGTATCACAGCCAGATACGGTCTTCATGACTCTAGGGTGGAAGAAAAACCGACTAAATGCACGAGCGTTTTCGGCGTGCGCTTTTTGTGGTGCGTCAGTGACATGAATAACCACACCGAGACTGGTACACACTTGTACTGTCATCTGCGGCAGATGCATAGTAAGCGAGAGCTTTATAAGGAAGAAGTTTCTTTGCTGTTTCCTGCGGGTAATCCCGGAGTCAAAAAGTTTTGAACGTTCATGGGAATGCATCTATACCTCCATGTCCTGGACGTTGATTATTCGACCGAGGGGGGGTCTGTTCTCCAGTGCCTGCTCGACTCGCAACTCGTCCCTTGTCTTGGGCTGGTTCCTCTTTACCTGTCTCAATTCTAGAATGGAAGCTTGGTCAAGATCACCCAGGTGCTTTTCGGGGGCGATATGCTTATCGAGCGCGTCGGAAGGATGGATAGGTACATATGCTGCTGTAGCATCCTGTCCTGCAAAACCAAGGATCACTTGAGGGCCACCTGGGTGATCCTATGAAGGGTGAAGGGTAAGAAGAAGTGGGAAAGCTGGAGAACATACGAATAGAAAGTCGGTGACATCATAGACCTTGTTCCTTATGATGACCCAGCAAGAGCTGCATGAAGGATGTGTGAGAGTTGGGAGTGGCAAAGAAATGATACGCACTTGGAGGTATTGTGCTGAGCGACCTGCGTGAGGTCGTAGGTAAGCATAATTCGCCCACGGACGTACACATGGGACCAGCATGGTTTTATATGTGTACATGATGTAAACCCGGTCCGGCGACGATGAGAAGTTGCGTTAGGGTCACGTGGCCACCGTTGGTCATGTGACGTCGCGTTGTTTGGTTCGCTCTATTGTCCGTGTTGCACTTAAACCACGACCTGCACCACAACCTCCCGATGAGCCCAACACTAGCACGGGAAGCCCTCGAGGCTATGAAACGTGCAGAAATACAGAAATTGTGCAAAGTATAGCCGTCACTTTTCCCGTAGTTCAATCCCAGATCTCATTCAATCTATACAGGACTATGGCGTAAGGGCAAATCTCAAGACCGAGGCACTCATTGATTTATTGCTGGATGCTTCGCAGTAAGCCCAAATCACCTCTCCGTGATCTCTCCTAACGTCGCCCAAGGCCACAAGTCCCCAGGCGGAATCCTTCACAAGCGCAGCAAAGACAACCATCTACCAGAATGCCTAGCCTCGCCGGTGCCAGACCGAGGCAACAATCCTCCAGTTCCGTCGTCATTCACGGCTCTGACGACGAAGCAGCACCCATTCTTCAACGCCACCGTAAACTTACCACTCACGAACAATCGGTTCCCCAGCGCACGAGGAAAGCGAAAGATGCTCAGTACAAGCTTGGTGTGGGGCGTCCAGTGATAGCAGGTGGATCTGGCGCTCGTACCGTCACCAAATCCGTGAGTATCTCCAGGACACCCAAGAGAACGCGAAGTGGCAGGTCGATCCGGCCATCCGAAGCGACAATTACAGAGGGTTAGAATCAGAACTCTTTGTGACATTTCCCAGTACTGAAACCTTGCTAGAACCAGAACTTGACGGTTCTGTTGAGTCTTCTCCACGTAAGCAACGTCCCGTCAACTTAGAACCTCGCGAACTTATTGCGCAATAGACAACAAAAAGAACATGGAGCATCAAATTAGCCACTCGCAGCTAAACATGCATTCACTGTCCGGGCCTTCAAGCAAGGCCTTGGAAGCAGTAATTGCTGAGGCAGTGAGTCATTTCCCGGAGAACTTGATTCTTACTGATTTTTCGGTAAGCTTGCTCCTGTACAACAGCAGTTGGATTCCCACAAATCACAACTCGTTGATTTAAAGGAGAAAGTCTCCTCTCTGGTCGAGTCATTTGAGACCAAGATACGGAATCTAACGTCAGAGATACAAGACCTCTGTACCCGTGCAAATGGCCCACCTCCCCTTCACGACTCAGCAACAACAGTTCAAGCACATCCCCTTCGAATACGGGAACCACCCTCAACGCCGAAGCGTGTTCGGACGCCCTACCGTCCTTTTGTGTATGTCGGCATTCTACATCTTATTTCTCCAATCTAAGTATATTGCAGACTGCCAGCCACTGAGGACT
>JBBPTB010000029.1:0-62654 GCA_038093875.1 Boletus tylopilopsis | reverse complement strand
GTGTTGAGAGCATGGGATGCGGGGTGTGTGCCCGCGGCGTACACCGACGAGGGGCTCGACGGTGCGTCCTGTCCTTCTCCTTCTCCTCCTCTCTGTGTGTTTGCTGACGTGGGCTTGCAGCGCTCGTGCTGCGTGTGCTCTACCGCCTCCGCACGCTCTCTGAACAAGCTCCGCTGGACGCGCCGACAGTCGCGTTCGCTATGTGGTTGTTTGCACAGGTGGCGAGGCGAGGTGGCGTGGGCGTAGATGCAGGGAGCGAGGAGGCGCTGGAGCAGGTGCAGCTCGTCCTGGATGTGATCAGGTTTCATCGGGACGAATGTACGTGCTGTCGTCTTTTTTTCTCGTTAACTCACGCCAACGCCGCAAACAGTCTCGGACCCCTCGTTCCCTCGCCAGTCCGCCCTCGAACATGTTCTGCACATTGTCCGGACACAACCGCGCCTCGCTAAGGATGCCTCGTCGCTCCTCGTCGATCTGGGCGAGGCAGTGCACGCGAACGCGGTGCGGGACGAGGTGAGTGTGGTGCTTGCGGGGACGTTGATACAGGAAACGCACGTGCGACATGCGTGCTTGCAGGCGATTCAGGTGCGTTGATCTGCAGTGACATCGACGCGGACAGCCGTTCGATCTGACCGAGTTGGACTGGTCGCCCGAGCTGTGGATCGCGTGTCACGATGCGGACGCGCAGAATGCGCGGTTGGCGGGGAGGGTGTGGGAGGAGAATGGGATGGATGTGGGGGAAGGGTATCTTGAGGATATGCTCAAGTTTTTGGGTGCGTTCTCAGTGTTTTTTTATTTTATTTTTGATGATCTCGGTGATGACTTGGGCTAGGTCACGACAACACATACGTGCGGACGAGCGCGGCGGCTGCGATCGCGGACGCGGTCGAACATCATCCGCATACGGGGCATGGGACGATCGACGCGCTGCAGGCGTTGTATCGCGACAAGGTGCGACTATGGTGCTCCCATACCGAATCGCTTTGCTGACGCTCGACTTAGGCCAAGATTCTCGCTCCCGAATTCGATGCTTACGTGCGTTCTTACTGCTGACGCCGTACCGTGCTCACACGTCACGCTTCGTTTCAGGGGATGGTGACATTGGGAGTGACAATTGGTGTATGGCAGAGGGAGCGGGGGAGGGAGGGCGTGTATGGTACTAATCATGGTATGGGTGCCCATGCATCCTTATCATCATTCGCGCCCAAAACTCACATGCATTCGACGAATTCTGCAGTGACCCGTGGGGATCGGTAAATTTTCTTCATTTCTCAATCCCGCTGCCGCTACATACAAAATTTCATCTCTAGTAATTGTCACCGTGACATCAACGCCGGCCGATCCCCGACTCAAGATCGTTCCAGTGGTCCAGCTGGCTCTGCATTGCTGGTGCCAACCCATTAGTGTCAGTACACATCAACTCCTTGTTGGGGGAGCACTGACGGGAAATTGTTTGGTTCTCGAATTCCCGATGCGCATTCGTTCAGAGTGCCTTGACTCGGAAGCATTTGGGGAGGTGACAGCCTATCTCGACAGCCACCATTACTTAGCAGACAGTTCGCCTGCGCGCCGCGAGAGCCTCTCTGACCCACCTAGTAACAACAACTCGCTCGAGAATATTTTGCAGAGCAGCGACAAGCTCCAAGACAATATCTGTTCTCATGCACACAAAGAACCGATCTGTCGGCGGAATGTTGCGCAGCAGAACTTCATCGCCCAGGAACAAGCATATCTGGCGTCAACACCCTCATCAATGCCCACATCGAGTCCTGCCCCTCCACCATGATATTCTTATCAGCCATTCCACAGTATCTCTGGCCATGTGACTCAACCATGGTTGCCAGTGCTGTCTCGACAACAAACTCAACACTCTTGTATCCATCCAATTTCTCCCGATTCTCCGCTATCGGAGCCTACTATCCTCCCTTTCCATCACGCCTCAACCTGTTCACACTTCCGACTTCAAGTGGTTGAAAGTATGAAAGTTTGGTTGAATAGCAGCTTGGACATTCGTAAATTAGCAAACGTTGTAATTTAGCTAGCCTATGGGCTTACTCGTAGCAAAATTGACATCACGGTGCAACCTTTGACGAGAAGGGAGCACTGTATAAAGTGGAATTCAGATTCATATTCGTTGGCAAGTGATGTTGCACAGCTGGAATTGGCAGAGTTGAAACTTACAGACATTAAAGTCGAACTGACAATAAGAAGGGTTGCTCTGGCACAGTGCAGCTGGCCGATGAGGCCATCCATTATAATTTACAGTCATTTTACCTTGTAATACTCGGCCGAGTAATTAGTGAGCACTAGCCACCCTACTGTCATCAGGACAATAATTGGTCAGAGGGGGGTAGCAATGCATTCCCATAGATACCTCTTTAAACCCCCTTGCAATAATGGCTCTCCTGATCTCCGTTGTGGATCTTATAACCTATTTCCAACGCATTGTAGTAAAAATAGGTTTTTCGTGATGTGGAGTCCACGATTCGGAAATTGCTAAATGGGGGAACATCGGCGTGTGGCGTAGGAAAAGTGAGTAGCTGGAAACACTCACACGGTGCTCCCACGGCTCCTTCGTCTCCCATTGCCACTGAGAGCAGAGCCAAAACACTTCCCCACCACGATGCAAACTGACTCACCTACTCCACACACTGGGGAGCTCCTTGAACGGTCAAGAGCGTCAAGCTTGGACTCAAATGCAGAGGCTCACATTGCTGGTATGCATCAAAGTAACCACTCTGATTGCATTGTTAGCTGATACATTAGGGTCGCTGGTTAGATACTCAAAGACAGTCAAATGTATCTGGTACTGGGTCTGGTGGTACATTTGGAATTGCCAGCACTCAGAGAGCAGGGGTATCCTCTAGAACATCCAGCTTGCGCTTGGATGTAGATGTTACCAGTGAGTATTGAAGTTCATTACAGAGTTAGCTGACCACAGGTTAGGCACTCCATCATCAGTCTCGACCACTCGATCCGATGATATGTCTGAACGAGCACCCAGTGTTGAAGAGGCAGGTAAGTGTTTGCTATCCAATTCAAGGAAAGTGAGCTTCAAGATTTCTTACAAATCATAGGATACATGATACAAAATATTTCGTCACAAATGGACAATATGAATCAAAAAGCAACTTCACTTGGAGAAAGGGTTTGTGGCCTCGAGAATAGGATCGGGGCGATGGAGACCAAACTTGGTAAGGTGGAGATCAGGTTGTCGAGTCTGGAGAACAGGTTCGGCACCATGGAGAAAAGGCTTGATAAGCTGGAAGATACGTTGGAATGTCTCCAAACCCAAGTCACCACCCTACAAGATAGTCTAGACAAGGGACTACAGCAGCTTATGGACACGACTAGAATCAACATCGAAACGGTAAATGACAGGATTAAGGAAATGGAGAAGTCTCAGGGTGGATTCTTTGAGCGTTTGCTCAGGAAGCTGGGTCTTTCAGAAGTATGACTTTTGTATGTCGGCGTCATGACGCGTTACACGGCGACTTACGCCCGTCCCTTGTTCCCTGGTTTGATGCCTTTCGTCACATCTCATGTGCAGTTTAGGTATATATCATTTTAACACAGTCATTATTCTGTTCACCGTAGGCGGCCATTGCCAATTTATTTATGATGTCTTCAAATGACGATGCACAGTCGATGTTTTGTATCAAGGCCGTTCCAAGGGCGAAGGTGGATTCTTGTAGCACGCGCGTCGTATACGTGAACGGGATCGTGTTTGGAACCACGTAAGCTTGTTTCGTCAATGTGCACATTGGGTTCGCAGCCTCTCAAGTTAGATACAAAGTCTAATCCAGAGTCTCACAACGTGACGAATTTAGCCCACGAGGAATTGAAACCAAAGCGACCAAGTGCGGGTGAGCATTGCACGACGGTAGAAAGGCGAGCAGCCTTGGTGGTTCTCACCGGGATTATGGCGTTCGACATGTACTAAGCCATAGGAATAACCCGAAGGATGTTGGTGTTCGCTCCAGCATGGGTCCTGACTGCCTATGTAGGTGTTGCATTATGTAACAGTAAACGAGGCGGCGGCGTACTTTTGAAGATACTGACCGAGTCTTGGGACTCCCATGTTCAGTAATCCGAGCCAGCAATGCGCCTCGACATGGGGTCTCGTGGCGTGGAGGTGTCCGCCGAGCTAACTTGCGCGTTGTCCAAGCTTTCAAGGCATCACCTTTCGCAGAAGTGGATGGGAACGAATGAGGTTGGGCTGTCGCGTGCGGCCATTTGTCAATGCGTCGCTTGCACGGCTCGACGTGACGATAGCGATCGCATACCCCATGAAAAGAGTGGCCAAGAGCCCCGTACGTTTGTCTTGCTGTATTGAGTGATGAAGGATAAGAGGGCGTGCAAGAGAACAGGTTGAACAAAGGCCAGGCTGTCCTGGATGAGTTTGAGAATGCCAGCACTGAGATAGGGAAGACCGTATGCTACGACGAGCGTCGTCCATAATCCAGGACTATGAGACGAATCAGGCGAGTGGTATCAAGGCGGCGAAGAGTACGTACTCTTTCTTAAGGGCACGTTGTAGGTCACCTCCGAGGTTGGGAAATAAAAAGCACAAGGGAGGGAGCCCACACAAATAACCAGATGTTGAAAATGTTGGCGGTGATGATCGGGCTGTCCATTTTCATATCTAGGGTATCATTGGGAGGGGAGCATTCGAGTGCAAACGAGAGCAGTCCGAGAAAGAGAGAGAACAATGAATGTTTGCACACAACTCAGACCATGGCCAGAAGAGCAGGAGGATGGTAGAGGGTGCCGTGACCTGAGATGGTTGACATGGGTCAAGTACAAGGTGAGGAAAAGCACGATGGGTTTGAGTACAAGGGTAACTGAACGATTACCGTGCGGAAGTATGCGAGACCAAGTAGCGTCTGGAATAGAATGAGTACATGCAAGACGCCGGAATGAAACGGAAACCCGCGAGGTTCAACCCGACCAACGGCTATGACAAGAGATGCGATGCCTGTCAAGACGCGACTGGAATTCGATTCCTGCAAGCGTAGCAAGGGCGGACAAGCGAGAGCTGAAGAGTTGATGAGAGAACGGAACCTTCTTCTATGCAGAGAGACAAGTCAAAGTCTCTACCAATTGACGTAGTCTGGTGACCAGCCCTTACTATGAGGCACTGCTGAGCGAAGCAAACCGTCGATAGACGGTCTGGTAAATTTCGTTCGCGTCAATTGGGCTGCGCGGATTCCCACGTACACGTAAGCATTTGGGCAATAAAAGTGATGGTTTATTGGATTTTTTGAAAAATACCTCGGTTATGTAATATCGTAACCCTAACAGCGCGACCGCGTCACGGTCTTGGTGCATCGATCGATCGTACAATGGATACTATCTCGGTGGTCCAGGCCATGCTCGGTTACACCTTGGACGAACTACAACACCGTGTACTAGAAGATATCGGTCCTCGGGTTCCCGTTGAATTTATCACCTCGCTTTCAGAAACTGATCAGATTGTTGCACTTCTTCGAGCGTGTCTTATCGTTAGTTAGGTGCTAAGTCGTCGTCTTGCTTTGTTCTTATTTCTTATTTTTTCCCTCTAAGTAATTTATTGCTCATACACAAATGTACATAATGTAGATGTATCAAATTCTAATGTCAGGAAGGGGGCGTATGTGTATCCAATGGTCGAGCCAGCCAGCGGGCTCTTGACGGCTCACAGGAGTCCAGACACGGCGGGCGAGCATTGGGTGAGCTGTCGGGTGTCGATGGCTCGGGTGAACTCCAACAAGGCATCCAAGCCAACGGGTCCAGACAGGGTGGGGATGCGTCAACAAGTGAATGCACTCGTTGACGGGTCAGAAGGGGTCCAGGGGCAGTGGGATGCGTCGAATGAACACGTCCGTTGAGGGTCAGGAAGGTCCAGGGTGGTGGGGGTGCGTCAAACGAGCGAGCGTGCTCGTTGACGGGCCGAAAGGGGTCAAGGCAGGGCGCAAGTGTGCCAAACGAGCGAATACACTCGTTGACGGGTCAGAAGGGGTCCAGGTGCGGTGGGGATGCGTCAAGCGAGTGAACGCGTTCGTTAATGGGTCGGGAGGGCCAGTGGTGGAGGTGTGTCGGACGAGCAAACACATTCGTTGACGGGTCGGGAGAGGTCCAGGGTGGAGATGCATTGAACGAGCGGGCGCACTCGTTGATGGGTCGGAAGGAGTCCAGGCGCAATGGGGATGCATTCAGCGACCGAACGTGTTCATTGATGGTCCAAGGTGGAGATGGGTTGAACGAGCGAGTGCGCTTGTTGACGGGTCGGGAGAGGTCCAGACGGGGCAGGGATGCGTCGAACGAGCAAGCCCACTCGATGACAGGTCGACGGATCCAAGATCGTGATGAGAGCCTTCAAAAGGGATAGTTAGAGGATGTCGAGAACTCGTTGGATGCACTCATCCACAGATATACGGTGTGTAAAACACGAACACGTCTCATTCGGAAGCGGAGAGGACGGCACGGTGGGGCTCATGGCAGTTGAAACGAAAGCGAAGTGTCGCCATTAGGGTTACGATATTACATAACCGAGGTATTTTTCAAAAAATCCAATAAACCATCACTTTTATTGCCCAAATGCTTACGTGTACGTGGGAATCCGTGCAGCCCAATTGACGCGAACGAATTTTACCAGACCGTCTATCGACGGTTTGCTTCGCTCAGCAGTGCCTCATAGTAAGGGCTGGTCACTAGACTACAATTGACATCCAACGTGCGCGTGAGGCCTGAGCTGTAAGGGAGGGTGGGAACTCCTCGCGGCGTCAGCAATCGAGCTCGCGTGCTTTACCTAACTACTCAAACTGAGCAGACCGCCCAAGGTTCTGGTGCCGATGGCCACGGCGATGCCTGCACTATTGTGCCCTCCAATGCGCAGCAGCATGGGCTTGCATAGGCAATCACCATTACGCGCGTCATGAATGAGTGTACAAGGAATTGTTGAGTTGTTCGGCTCTATTGTTGATCGGCTGTTCTACCGCGTTCCGCATTGTTGAAATGGATTACCTCAGCGAGGCCGAACATTCGGCCTCGCGTTATCCTAATAAATGCTAGTACTACTAGCAACGCCCTACTACTAGGGTAAGCTTACTTTGTCCACAAGTCACGCTCCACCATCTGAATCAAACAGGCGCTACTTCAACGGATGGGCACTCTTGGCGACAAAACCCCCATCACCGGCATTCGCTTTCCTTGAACGTTAGGATTTATTTCACCCTGTCAGCTTTCGTGTCCTCGCTCACGCCCGGCCTTTTCAGTCATCGCAATTTACAAGCCGTTGGATGTCCACCGAGTTGTACAGGCCTACCACAGTGACGATACGCAGGGGCCAGTGACATAGAGAGGTACCGTAGTGACTCGCCCACGCGTCGTGATGCATATAACCTGCTCCCATCTCATCGATCATCCCTCAGCACTCGGTTTGCACGCCGTGATCTTTTCTCTACGACTCGTCATTCAAGATCGGAAAAAATAGCAAAGCTACCCACTTACTGTTACAAGTGACGGCCTCTACAACTGAGCTAAGTGAACATGCTGCAGGCCCACAGCGTAGCCACTAACCACTAGTTGGCTTCTGGGTCCGACAGAGTGCGTCTTTGATCCTCAACGAATGATATTCGGCTCCCAACCGTGGCACAACTCTCAGTCATGCTTCCTCAAATACAGGCAAAGAATGGATCCGACCGCTTTGGGGATATCCCATCAGCGTCGTCTCGCCAGATGACCAAGTTATTGCAGTTGCTCTAGAGAGCATCCAGCCGCGAGGTAAGCGTGCAGAATCCATGGGTTCCCGGTGCTCTGCTGGGAGACAAGTACGCGTCGCTTGGCGTCGTTTTGTTTCTTCTTCGTTTCAACAGTGAATAGTGGGAGTTAACTATCCTTTTTTTTTCGCCGGTCCATGGAGGGGACTGAAGGTAACACGTCGGCTGCGTCGCACCCGACTTGTGAATCGCGTTCGGCACGAGCACCGTAAAGTTCTTGGACGTGAGTTGCAACGTCGCTTGCGTCACCAAACCCGGAACGGCCACTGTGAGCGGCATCGGGAATACCCCGTCAGATCCTGCCCCACCAACACCGCGAGGTCCCCGGCCGCGTTGGACGAGAAGCCGGTGATATCGCTGTGGTCGCTGTGGATAAAGTTGGACATGTCGAACACCCAGCCCTGCACCGAGACCCACCAGTCCGTGTTCCCGGTGTGTTCCGCCACCTCGTTGAAATTCCGGACCTTGTCAAACTCGGGACACAGCGGACGACCAAACTCAACAGCGTAAAAGATGACGCTGTTCATGAGGAAGATGAGAAAGATAGTCACATTCTCCCGCCAGGCGAGCCGAATGTCGGGGCGTTTCATTCGCCCAATGTAGTGGAGCACAAAGGAGGGGATCAGGCCGGTGAGTAGCTAGACGAAAAAGAGCCACCACTGTCGCGTGGTGCTCGTGGGCAACTCTTCGACGGCAGCGGGCAATGAACGGACTGCTGTGGTAACTTACTTGGACAGGAAAGGAGACGGACCACCAGGGCTCTTCTTGTCCCATTCCGACCCCCACCCATCCTCGGGATAGTGTACGCTGGCGTACGCATGCTCGGCGAGGGCAACCCACCGACGCCGTACGGAACCTGCTGATCGAGATCCTGATATCTCGACCCACGGCTGCCCACGCGCGCAATGAGCAGATTATTGTGACTCTCGTGTACCCGTAGGACCGCGCGTTTGAAAGCCGGGAGATTCAAAGAAGATGGGTTGGGTAGTAGGAATGATGTCGCGATTGGAGGGTGTGATCTTGTGGTTCGCGGTCTCGACGACGTACACGAAAAGGATGGCGTAGAGATCGCGCATGAGGGAATCTCGCTGAAGAGCACTCTGCTCGAGGTTGAAGGAGGGTGTAGAGCCCTTTGCGAACATAGTTTGTCTTGTTCGTCAACGCCTGAGCGAGGGCTTCAGATGAGATGCCAAGGAGACGTGCGGGGTGGTCTAGGACGGGGGTGTTTGCGACGGAGGCAGATACGTCCCTGGCATCCGCCTCTGTAAACTGGATGTTGCTCAAAACGAGGATAGTAACAAGGAGGGTGAATATGGAGGAAAGATGTTTTGGTTTGAAACCGAGTGGGCGCATGGCGGTGCGCACCTCCTCTATAGCGATGGCGTCGCCGCTAAAGGGACCATTTGGGAGAAGGCAACAGCCCGAAGAGGCCAACAGGACGCATTCGGAGGGGTCCTCCGTGTTGAAGTAGTCACGCTCCTGCACCGCAGCCCCGGCCAAGAATTGATAAAAGATGTGAAAAGAGCGTTCCTCGTGGGCGAGACGGCCAAGTCTAGACTTGTCGAGGGCAAAGGGGACGACTTTGGCCGACTCGATGCGACTGCGGTCGTTGAAGTGGAGTTCGAGATAACGACTGTGGCGGGAAGCGTCTGGATTTGAGACGGTCTTTGCGTTTCCAAAGGCGTCGAGAAGCGTGTGCAGCGCCTTTACTTGGCTGGCCATTCTCGGCTCCTTCTTTGAATGGGCGGAGAGACGGAGAACCTGGTCGACGATGAGACGTAACGTGGAAGACTTGCCAGAGCCGGTGATACCACTGAGGGCGACGGGTTCAGGAAAGAGTGTGTGTGTAATCCAAATAGAGCGACGTACCGAGGAACGACGGACTGAGAGTGTCTCGTGCGACGCATGAACAAGTAAATTTGAGCAGCGAGTTGATATGGGTGTGGCTGTAGGACGGTGGAGCTGGCGAGGGAGAGGCTCGTTTCCTTGTAGTAGCGTTCTTCATATTCTCTTGCAGAGATGTCGTTTGCGTTTGCGAGAGTCTTGTATGGATTTACGACGAGGAGGTTAGTTGTACCGATTCTGGAGTAGGGAAGATTGGAGCGAAAGCGGGTGTTGAGGACGGCGAGGACGGTGTCGTCGGAGGGGTAGACGGTCGCTGCATGTGATGTAGCCATGAGATGTACGAGGTCGCTGGTGTTGACGGCGTTGGTTGGAGAAGAGGCCATTTTCTACCTCGTCGTTCGATAATGAACGTGAAAAAGAAAAGGACAAGCAAAAAGAAGGACAAAGAAGTGCGGTTGACGTGACGAAAGAAGAATCCAGGGGTCGTTCAACCACCCGAAAAACTGATGTAAGACATGGCCATCATCATGACACGTTCCGAATGTCACAACTGAATTTTGAATTTTATCTGCGGTACCGAGATCACCTGTCTCTATTGTTCACTAGTACTGACCAGCCTCCCGCGCAATAGCCTCATCCCAACCCTCCTCAAACATCCCCTTGTGCTCGTCCGGATGCGCAATCGACCCAGCCACTTTGGCCCTGTTCCTACTTTGCAGTTCCCCCCGCCACACGTCCACCGCCTTGGCTGCCAAACTGCCCAACGCAAACCCAATCAGTCCAAACAATCACTGGGCCACACCCACAAAGCCAAACCCACCTTGGTGCATGCGTCCTCGCAAACAACGCCGCTTCCGGCGCCCGGCCTGTCGCCACCAACACGTCCACGCACGCCTTGACATCCCCCAACTGCAACCACGTCGCAAATGCCACATTATGCGCCCCCTGACTCGCTGTCCCATCATCGTCAGCAGTAGCACCGGTCAAACCCAACACGACTCACCGCTTTCTTGGCAAGCTGCTCCAACCCCGCCCGATCCCTTGTCGACAGCAACAACAACATCAACGCACTCACATCGTTCGCCCTCTCAAACGCTTCCCGCGCCAGATCGAAGTGCCACACCAACAACGCGCGATCCCCGAGCGCTTTCCACTTGACCTCGGCTTCCTGCTCGGGCATCCCCCGCACAATGTCCACCGCCGCATCCAGGTCGTCCAACTGCAACGACAAATCAAGCTTGTGATCTGGGTCGGTCGTCACTTGCATCGCCAACTCCTTCAGGTCTGGCACGCCATGCATGAAATGGAACACGTCAAAGAAAGACGCTACCTCGGCCTTCTAGGACCGTGCTACCTTGTTCAGTTGTTCCTTGGGTAGTGTGGGCAAGATCTCGGCGGCAGCGTCCATGTCGCCACACAAAACAGCCGTTTGGTACTCGACCACAACGACAGCGCGTAAGCGTAGACGTTGATATCCTTGTTCGTGAGGTAAACCCGGTTGTGCGCAGGTATGTAGCCGAGGATGTACATCGGGCTAAAAAAAAAAAAGACGATCAGCGGGAACGACGCCTGTCCGAGTAGAACGTATGTACATGTCGGACAGACTGATGGTATACGACTCGTTGCCGACAAAGTAGTTGACTTGGTTGCCCACCGTGGTATAGATGAAACAATCCCCGACCCATTTTGCAGTCATGACGCTAGAGTGATCGTCAGACAGCCATCCAACCAACCGTAAGAAACCACACTCGCTTATCTGAGACCTCAGAGACGACATCAAACGCTTCTTCAACACCCTCGTCCGCCACCTCGACCCCCTCGTTCAGTTTTGCGTTGTATGCGTCCCGGTCAAATCGCAGAATGTAAAACGACTCTTCGGACGCGATCGCGACCAGCGTTCCCGAGCCCGACCAATACACCTAAAACACCGTCCGTTAATCAAACACTCCCAATCTCCCTGCTCTCCCAATCCCAAAACACCACAAATCCCTTGCCCCGCGCACCCAGCAACGGACCGCCATGCAACCCGTCGATCGACCAGCTCCCCGACCCTTTCATCCTCGCACCCCCGCGCTCCTTGAAATTCTTGTACAGCTTCAACTTCAACTTGCTCTCCAGCACCGCGTACGTGTTCGAGTCCCCCGCCCACGCAAACGAGAGGCCGTTCCCAAACGACTTGTTCCGCCGCGCGAGCGCCGTGTATATAATGTACTCGCCATCACCGACGACCGTCACGAACCGTCCGTTGGGCGAGTGAATCAAGTTGGTCGCAAAGATCTCCGTCGTGCCCAGCTCTTTGATCGGCAGAGGAATCCGGTTCCCTTCTGCCGTCGTGTCGTCCGCAAGACTTTGCACGTTGGCAGAGAGAACGAGTTGGTTGCGCGTGTAAATCAGCTTCCCGGTCGGATCCATGCTGAACGTCGGCTCGTCCCGACCAAGCTAGAGACCGCACCGTTCAATAACACACCCACGCGCGAGAAAGAAAAGAGACACACCTTGATGACGACGATACCCTCGTCAGACCCAACCGCAACCTCGTTTGCATCCTTTCTCAACGACACACACCACGCCCGCTCCAACGCATAACTCAACGTATTCTCCAACCGATACGTATTGCTGTTCCAAATCTCGACCGTCCCATCCTCGCTCCCGCTCACGATGATCGGCAAGTTGGGATTGTTCGCGTGTCCCTCCATCGTCTGCACGCAGCTCTTGCTCAGATAGTCCCAGACCTTGATCGTCTTGTCGTCCCCCGTCGTCACCAGGTACGGTTGGTCAGCCCTGGATAGAAATCGACATAGTTGACCCCCTTGTCGTGCGCGTCCATCGTGAAGTTGGTGGTCCCAGAACCGAGAGACCACATTTGGACCGTCCGATCGAGACAGGCAGACGCGACCGTGTTGGCGTCTTTCGGGTTGAACGTGATGTTCATGATATAATGTGTGTGCCCCTCGTACCCTCGTACACCTATCCAACTCCAACGTTGAACAAAAGAGAGAAAAAAAAACCTCCGAAAAAAAGACGCACCTGGATGCATTTCCACTGCTCATCCCAATCCCAAGCCTTGATCGTCATATCGTCGCTCCCCGCCAACACGATGCTCGCCGTCGGATGCACCGCCAAAGACCGTATATAATCCGATGCGCCTCGAACGACGCCACCTCGTCGTGCATGTTGCAGTTGAACACACGCAGCTGAAAGTCGTCCGACCCAGCGACGAACCAGTTCTTGCGCGGGATGAACTTGACGCAGCGCACGGGCACGTTGGACACTTCGAACGTCTTCACGAGCGTGCCCGTCTCGTGGTTGTAGATGTGCACCGTGCCGTTGTATAGACCGGTGAGCAGCCATGGCTCGGTCGGGTGAAAGTCGGTCCCTTTGACGCGGTCAGAGCGAGAGAATAGTTTTCGCTGGTGGTTGGGTTTGTTTTATGGGGTCGGATTGGGACGGCGCCGAGACACTCACCGACATCGAACAACATGCTGGTGGAACAACCAAACTGCGCAGCATCGACGTGGCAATTTTCGGACCCATTACATAAGTAATAGTCTCAGCATACTACTACTAGGGTCTGGGTGCCAAGATCGAGGAATTACTACACGCAACAGCCAACAAAACATGGGAGACGTCGAGTTCCAGGAAAACATCGACGCACTCTTGACGTTGGCATGCTATCCAACAAGGAATCACAAAAACAGACCTCCCACCACCGCCTTACCAAAACACCAGCTCGTTATAAAATCTGCTGCCACCTACGACACATCGAACGCGTCTTGGACTTTCCAAAGAGAGGAATCTATTTTTCTGTATGTATGCCATGTGGTAAATGAGTCTATCATGAAAAACATCTCTCCCAGTCCCCATCCCCATTATTCCGAGCGTATGCCTGACTTGCCACAAACGCGTCCAACACACACAACTGCCCCACAAAACGCTAACGGTTGCACCGCGTCGTTGACCAGCACCCTCACATAGTACACTTCGCCATCCCCACACCGCAACTTCTCCGTGATCAACCGTCCTCCAAACAGCGTCATCCTCGAAATCCGGAACGTGCACATCAGGTCCAGGCGGTCCGTGACCGGTGGTTCTTCGGGACGGAAAAGTCCAATGGCCGAATAGATCGCAACCATCTGGTTGTCGTGCGGGAAATCGGCGTAAATGGTTCGGTCGAAGGGGAAAGGTGTCAGGGGATGTGTCGAGCGTCTGGTTCGTTTGTGTCCCATCTCGCACGGGCTGGTCTGTCAGCCTAGCTAGCAACTCGTTGACATAACCGACTTCCTGAACGGGCCCCAGGGAGCTACCGTGCCTAGGATGCGCAAATTCAATCCAACATCCGTTCTGAAACATAGTCGACGTACCAGTTCTGTAATACTTGAGCAGATCGTCATAGTACTCATGTGCCAGCCATTCCTCCGGGGTGAACAGACCACAAAATGGGCTCGGAATTTCGCGGTGGAGAGTCTCGAACGCGCACAAGGGCATGAGTTCTACGAAGTCGTCGTTATCCAGCTTCGCGCCTGGCACCGCCTTGTTGATTCTCTCGACGATTGGCGGTATAAACTGGTTGCGCCAACCTTGGCCGGTTCCTTGTGGCTTTTGGCATTGGGGCACATGGAATCGTCCAGGGTGTTGTTTGCCTTGATGATGACCATGAGCGCCGATCAACATGACCCGACAACAAAAGTTACTACTCACACCCTTCTCCTCTGAGATGACGACAGACACATTCGGAAAGTAAGCGTACTCACTGGCGACAGCGAAACCTTGAAACGATATCAGTTTGTGTCAAGGAAACATAAACACAGGACGATCTCGTGTCCATAGCTACCCGATGCCCTCACAAAAGGCAACAGGTCTTCCTTGACCAGGTGCTTGTATCGCAGATAGTGTTCGGAACCAGAATCAAACGCTCTGCAACGCAAGAGGATCAGCCTAACGAACGCAAAAAGTGAAACTGACTGACTCCTCTCCCAGGGGAAGCAAGTCGTCGGTACCCAAGTCCCACCTGAATCCTTTCAAGAATTGGTACCTCTTGTCAGAGTACTTGCCAGCCTCCAAGAGTTTCTTCAATGGCTGCTGTATGCACTTCGAATGCTTGTCGATGGGGAAACGCGTGCCGTGTCTCTGAAGCTGCTACACAGTCACGACACGCCCATACCATGGCATGACCGCGTGTTGCTTACCACGTTGACCTAGACGAGGCATGTCTGTATATGAGCTACCAAAACGGGTCGGAACGGGCACGATTCACCTGAACGACCTCGCAGCGCTCGGGCGGTGCTGCATACTCCGCAGCCAGGAAGTACGGAGAGTGGGCAGCCCACGCTTGTTGCACCTCCTTGGGCAATCCAACGTCGGCGCTGATCGCCACGACGCCGGACGGCTGGCGCTCGCGCTTGTGCCATCGTCCGCGCAACAAGTAGCCCGCCGAGAACAGGCAAGCGACCGCGAGGAGGGCGATTCCCTGCCACAATTCCTGTCTGGATCGGGTGTTTGGCGAGGCTTCGCGTACATGGTGACGGTGCGACAAGAGCCCTGTCTTTTCGTCCGCCATGTAAAGAGGTAGTTGTCCGGTGTCAAGGCTGCGGGGCATGGTGGACGCCTAGCTGGGGGGGGTGCGTGGAACAAAGGGTCGAGCATCCTCGTGTGGGGTTGTATATGAATGCACGTTCGTGCGGTGCTGGCAGTTGGAATGTTGTGTTCGTCCAAAAATAGTTAGCTTGGGCAGTTGTCACTTATCTGGCAGCGACTAGTCTCGAAACCAGACGTTACTTTTTTGGGAAGCGACAGGCTGACGCCCGAAGCGAACGCTTCCTATAACGTCTGGAGACATTGGGAGACATTGGGTGACTTCCCGTGGATTATTTTGTTCTGCAAATGATGACGACGGGATTCGATTTGCCGCTATAAGTGCAAAAGGAACGCGGCGGCCTTGATACAGAGTTGATACAGAGCCGGGGTTCCGAGTCCTTTCTCCCGCTGCCGCTCGGACGTCCGACCCTACGAGCATTGCCATTTTCGTCATCTACACTGTTTTCTATTTGTCATGTGAGTTGATTCCGCTTTGCTCCTCGCCGGGTGCTAGCACTGACCGGGTCTCTAACCCCGTGCCAGCTCTGATGTCAGTCTCGAAAGACAACTATTTTGGCCGAAATAACACCCTGTTCGCGACGACATGAGCGATATCCCCGTCAATGACAGCCTCCAACCAAAACCCTCGCCATCACCCAGCACGTGTCTCGCGGTTGCTTCCGTCTACGACCTACGCAACGATTCGTCTCAGGCTAGCAGTGCGTGTACACACGAGTTTGCAGCGATCGTGCCATCCGAGGCTGTCAACACGCAGAACGCGGCGTCCGAGTCGCACGCCGCCGAGGTCCTTGTGCCTGCGTTGCTCCAACAGGGCGTTCCGATGACCAAGGTCTCTGCGAAGTCACGAAAAAGCTATCTGTTCAAGCTCGACGTAGACCAGGGCAAGATCATTTGGGAGTCCAAAACGTTGAGAATCAGTACGTGTTGCATTGGGTTTTGGTGAGGACGTGTACGCTCACGCTTCTTGTTCGCTTCACAGTTCCGATCGAGAACATCAAGGAGCTCAGGTTGGGTCCGACGTGAGATATTACCGCCAGTAGTTTCAGCTCGTGCGCAAATACGAGGATCGATGAATCACTGTCATTTACATGTTGGACAGACGGTACAAGACCCTCTACCTCATCGCTTCTTTGCCAGATACGTTTCAGCCTTGGGACATCACGTTGAGAAAGCTCTATATGATACGACAGGAACTCATGACAGACCCTGGAAACAAGGAGATTCGGCAGGCGGTCTGGATGAAGCAGTGCTGGAAGTCTGCTGGCGACGCCAATGACCAAAAGTTGTTCTTCGAGCAGGTCGAAAAGCTCTGCAGGCGATTAACATCAATTTGTCCCAGGAGGATCTCATGCGGCTGTTCACGGTGAGGGGGGTTTTGTCATCGCGCTGTCTCGTTAATGAATCATGGCTGGTCTAGAGCGCAGACTTGCAATATCACCAGTACCTCGACTTTGCCGACTTCCAGGCCTTTTTCAAGCTTCTCAAAGCTCGTCCCGAGATTGATCTGTTGGTCACGTCGAGATAGTACAGAAGATGGATCTTGTCATACCATCTGCCGGTACATGTTCCCACTTGAACACCCTCGCACAGATCGTACATTGCGTTGGCTTTCGACACCTTCGTGGGAAACCGCACCGTGATCAAGCCATCGGCCGCAACCCGCCTGCAATCCACCACCCGTCCACCCGTCGACGCCATCGTGAGCAACAATGCCCCAAACGGCTGGATACGAGCCGCCGTGCGCATGTCTCTCGGTCCATCAACGCCCTGCATGCAGGCACAGAGGGAACCGCGATGAATCCGGTCTGGAGAGCAAAGAGGAGCCATCGAGCGAATGGTCCACCTCGTCCGCATTCGGTGGGGGTGATGCCGCGTCGTTCTCCACGGTAACACAGCTCTTCGCCTCACACTCCAACCAAGGATGAACGAGATACAAGTCTCCGTGCGAGAGAGGTCGTATCTGGTTTTGATCGTCACTGTCCCGAATGCGGCAGTGTCTGCACGATAAGCATGACCCGAGCGAGTTCAATAAAATGATAAAGGCGGAGCAATGCACGGCAACTTCATCCGACTCGCCGCGAACCAAGGCGGAAGGAGAAAGCCCCCTTGGGGACGGGGCGTCAACTGGAATTGAGCGGTTGGAATGGTCATTAATCAGGCCTCCGGGAACAGGCGGGACTTTGGACAACGATATCCGGAAGTTCCACAGAAGGCAGCCCGTTGATTGCAGCTTTCCACGCAAGCGTTTGATACGCATCCCAATCGATTTTGCTTGTCGCCAAGTCAGTCGAGCTCCCCACGGAACTTCGATGTTGAGGGATATAGAAGTGGAGTCGAGGTTCCATACTAAGGGGGACATAGATGGACCATGGATCAAAGTCAATTTTCTGCACAAAAGGTTCGCCCTGGCGAGGGTTGTCAAATACCATTAAAGGAACGACTGAGTTCACTAACCAGTGGGGAGTCCGCAGGGCCTGGAAGGGGGGAACCTGGGGTGCACATTGGAGGTGGCTGTTGTGGGCCTAGAATTCTGCGCGAGAGCATCTTGCGTTCTTGTAAATCATGATGAGAAGAGACGGCTAACTCACAGGGAATGACAAACCCGGGTGGATAAGAGACCGGAAACGTCGCTATGCTGGCGGGGGAGAGGATGTATATATACTGTCGACTGGCTTGTGGCTGCATGAGTGCCATTGAGCCCGCAAACAACGCTTGTACCGTCTGCGCCTCATCATCACCAGGCTCAGCGGTGAGGTGGCAGTTCGTGTCCGACGCGCGCCAGCTCTCTGACATTCGAAATCCATCCGATCGAACAACATCTTAGCCCTGAAGCGACATTCGCGACGATACGACATACCCAACGCACATGCCGAGGTTACAATGAAGAAAAAGAAACCCATACCAACGCTGTTCGACGGCTTTTTGGCTTCAACGAGTCGCGCTGCACCAATGTGCAGGTCATAAAGACCGGCCAAGCGCTTTTGGATGCTGAAGCGTGAGCTGTCCGCACAGAGGATATTGCTTCCGTACCGCCATCAGCGACATGCTTGAGAGAACGTCTATAAGCTGATTGAGGTGTGAGTAGAAGTAAATGAAAACAATACACACTCGAGAATATGCCAGCGTCTGGGTGTGCCGATGCGAGATCGGCGAGGAAGAAGGTGTAGGGGAATAATCCAACCTGTGGACATCAGAGATATGTACGCGACGTGGGTTGATCTACTGTACTTACACCAATGCCATGAAGGAAGAGGACTGGACGCTTGTCCAGCGACCGGTGGGGATATCAGTATGAGACCTGCGCTGGAACGGCACGAAGAATGGTGAGCGGGTGAGGTGGAAACGTTCAGAAGCACGCCTGGCGGGTATAATGATGAAACCCAAGCGCACGCAGTCTAACACAAGTCACGACGTCGACGACGCTGACGATCTGAAACATCCTTGAGATCAATCACACTCTGCACACACAACACGGGGAACTTACGGTGAACCCACCAAATACCACACCAACGGTCTACGATAGGCACCGGATCGAGTGTCAGCCACATGCATGGTGTCGCCTCATTGTAACCGTCCTCGAATGCTGGCCAGAGGGCCTGCTCGACGGTCGCATCGCGTGAAAAGCGCCTGACGCTCGACCCAGGACATTGTTGGGTGGACCGCCTGACAAGATGAATGTTGGCTGGCAGACGAGCGTGACGGAGAATGGCAGTACATACCTTTTGAAGATAGATAGCATCGTCTCGGGAGGTGAATGCATACGAAGAATGCAGTCTCCAAAGGTGCGCACTATCGCAGACACACGTACAAAAACTCTCCATGTTGGGTCAAGAATAGCAGGGCTGCCTCTAGCACCATCCAAGCGACAAAAAGTACGCTGAGCGGCACGACGAGCCACAGCACTACGATCGTGAATGTAATGAAGAGTATTCCGGTATGCTTTTTCCGAGCATCATCTTGAAGAGAAAGACAAAAGCTCAGGCCACTGCGACTGGTGTCGTTGTCAATATGATACAGTAGTTGCTTTGCCAGCAGAGTAGTACTGATGCTGACGTAACTATGTATGCCCGGAAAAGAAAAAGTTGTTGATCCAAGCTCGCATCCAGTTTCGTTCCCTTCTCACCACCTGCAACTAGTAGGCCCATCATCCTATGAATCAGAAGCAAACCATACCCATTTCTCTATCATTGCCTTGTGCTACCCCATCATTGCTGCCCACTCCTGAAGTGAGATTATATCCTCCCGTAGAGAATAGCGACCTAGACGAAGAAGACTTCTCCGACTTATTTACGCTTCCTGACCAGCCTCGCCGAGTGTCAAGTGGCTCATTGCCCTCAATCCTGTTGCCGTCCCAATTAGTCCTTTCCAACTCCACTCTGTCAGCCAGATCTCGACTAGCTTGTCATAAGGCCCCTCTGTGTTTCCCATCCAAATCATTTGTCATGAAGAACCCTGCTTTTCCTCCTGTTCAGATGCCCCCCAAAGCAAGCCATTCTCCCCCCTTACAGTTTGTTAGGGTACAGATGGACAATCTGCAAGATGCAACCATTGACGAACTCCGGCAGGCGCTCATTGCCCTTACCAAATACTATGAAGATGATCGAATGGCGATAATGAAAGGCATTGAGAAGTTGGAGTGCACTGTTTTACTGGAAATTGAGCATCTTAGATTGCTTGTTAATGCTATGCCGGTGGGTTGAACATACGTTCTGTGAGTAACGCTTTCACCTGTCTGTATGCCAAATTCTCATTGTGTAGTGCCCCAAGCTCACTGTCCGTCGGAGTCGAGTTTAGAGTCATGTTCACAATTATAGCTATATTCTTTCTAGACTAGTAAAGACGCGTGTGCAAGAACATTTTCGCTCGGACCAGCTACAGCCGCTGCGAGTTTCATGTAAGAACAAAAAGAAAAAAGTCAATTTTAAATAAGCGTCCACATGAACATGAAAGCAAAGGTTATCGGCATATCCTCACCCTTGCCTGCCACGCCGTTCGGCTCGTTGTGCGTCGTTTCGAGTCATCACGGCCCGTATACACACCAAGAGAGACTCCTGGGCCTAGCGTAAGTACTACTAGTAAAGCGAAACGGACGTTTTGTATCGTGGGATCGTTCTTGTTGAGACTCGCGGAATCCCATCGTCGTTCGAGTACAACCTTGATGAGTCCCTCGAGTCCCACATACCCCACGACAATGCCAACCACCAAGCTACTCTTAGGTTCCTTGTACGATTGCTGATATATGGAACGCCCTTGCCAGATCAAGTGTACGTCCTGCCCACATCGTCCCACACCCTCTCATTAATGTACCTCTAGGCAATGCTCCTCCTACCTCGGACCCAATCACCCCACAGTTCGTGCAGGACTACCTCGTCCTCTGTGATCTCACATCCAGGTAAAAAACCTAGTATCCTTGTCGGTCTCCGTGGGCATATTTTATTTTATCCTCAAGTACGTCCTCGTCATCCTATCACAGACAGCCCACACAGCTCATCTCTCTCCTGCAGTGGTTCCCTTACATCCTGGTCCACAGGCCTTCCATCACCTCTGGTTCCCGTCTGCGTCGCGCTCTGCGTTGCTCGATGCACCCGCTACCCCCTTTACCTCCAGACACATCCTACCCATCGTTCACCTTGACTGCCACCATTCCTCCACCATCCCGAACGACGAGACCTCCCCTTCGCTGGCACCCGTGTTGCCTCAGCATCCAGGCTTGTATCCCCATCTTCTCTTTAGTCAACGATTTCGCAACCAATCCTTAGCGCAGAAGAGAGCCACTGTCTCATCAATCTCACGGCCATCCCCGAATTTCTCGAAATTGTTGATCTCGGCACGCTCGAGCTCGGAGAGAGCGAAAAAGGGTACTCGGGTACGCCGTTGTTTCTTTTTTTTCTATCGATCGACTCTTCCTTGCCCACTTACGCGTGCATTTCAGCGCGACTGACCTCACGCCCATCACTCGACCACGACCCAACATGCCCGAGTCGACGATGAAACTTGTGTCTATTTGGCGAAGAGTTTACGCGGGTGCGTCGCGCAGTGGCCGACGCCATCGCCGGGTTAGCCAACAAGGTCATCTCTGGCGTCTTTGACACTTCCTTTGACGTCCTCTGCGCGTCGTTGCCAGTCCAAAGGGCGGGTCACCTCGGGAGCCACAACGGGGCATCGACTGGTACTGTCGCCGCTGGCAGGAGGGACACCATGCTGCAGTGGGACGTTCAACTTGGTCTTCTCTGCCGCGATGCGGTGTTTTCAATCGAGGGGTTGATCGCGACGTTGCTGGGGGACCGAGTAAGGCGAGGGACAGTGTCACTCCGAGGATTGAGCTGGTCGAGATGTCATCGCGGCCAGCATTACTGAAGTCGGATTGGGGACGACGAGGAGCAAGAGCTTTGAGGGCATGTTGAGCGGCGGGGGTGGCGGGGGGTCAAGTCGTCGGTATCGCTGGCGCCCTCTACAGTGGGTTAAATAGTTCGTCTGTCATTCTATGTACATGAAGCGATCTTTAAAAAACTAACAGTTTAACAGGGCAATTCATGTCGAGTGAGCACACCTTCTAGCTGTCCTGCTGACTTGTAGATCACTTGCATGTAAATAAGTCAATCAAGTAGTGGAAAAGTAAAAAGTAGTACGAAAGTACTGATAAGTAAAGTGTGAATTTGCTGATGCCACAACTACAACTCTGCATCTCAAATGAGGTGAATGGACAGCATGTACTGTTGCATCTCCCCCACGCAACATCTCCCCTGCCACGTCTTAGTCACTATTGGCATGTACAGTATAAATCGCAACGCACACGAACACAGCCAAGGCTTGTCGACTGTAGCCTTGTGACATTTATGTCACGCATTGTCACGCATCACAGTGGGCCCCCAATGCCAACTTCGTGGCCAGCTCGTGATAACCCTCCGCTCCAAATGCGCTCGGTTGCTCGCAATGGATCCAGCATACAAACTTCCCATTCTTTTCAGCGATGGCTCCGATCCGGACGGACCACACCATCGACAAGGGCAAACAAAGGCGGAAGGTGCGTGTCGCGTTGCATCCTCTGAAGCTGACGCCAGAGGTGCTGCCAGGCCATTCTATGGCAACCAAGCCACCTCTCACTACCGCAACTCGTATCATGTACATTTTTTTTCTCATCGTGAAGACCTCTTCAACTCAGACTTGACAACTTCTCCTCGGGTGCCACCCATTGGCATACATTATACCGTAGATTGCGCCACTGCTGCTGGTGACGAAACAAGTCTTTACCAGTCCGCAAACGAAGAAAACTCGCCCGAGGATCAGGTATGTTCTTTACATCCGACTCAGCCCAAGAATCACGAACCCAATCGTTGATCAAGACTCAAGAGACGGATATCGATGCCCTGGCTCTCAACACGATGGACTTAGCCTATTCCAGCAAGGGTATGTTTCATAATGTGTTTCAGATTCTCGACTTCATCTCCGAGTAGGGTAGTGGCAGTCTCGGCGAGTACCCTTTTCGGCATAGCCTTCCGATAATTGACATCACCATATCTCAGGGCTCTTTGAAGACGTTTATAAACAGTGTTTACCTGGGCATACGTATCCATGGTGGAAGTCGACTTCAAGGTACTCAACACGTATGCCATCAAACCTGTCGGCTGGCGTCTACGGCAGCAAAGAGGAACTCGTTTGGTTTTTAATGTAAGTTAGAACCATGTATGCTGTTTCCATTCGCACGATCCTCTCTACTTAGTGATATTTCTGCTTTCAACAATGCCGCGCAACTTCTCATCAACCCCAATGGTCGCACCCAGCTGCTCAGGCTTGTAAATTATCACAACGTCCAGGAAGATTGAGGGATGCCATCAAATCTTCGTCTTGTATTGCCCCGAGCCAACTATCTGGATGAATCTGCAGGAATTCCGTTCGTCGCAGTCACATCACGTTCATGAGGTACGCTTGGTATGTTATTCAAAGACAGCACCGTCCGATTCCATATTGTACAGATACTTCATAAAGATGAGATCAAGTCGTATCTCTGGTCTCTCAGAGCATGCGGTAATTATTTTGAGCGATGATCCTACGAAACAATCAGTCAGGATGTACAAAGTGACGAAGCAGTGGTAGTTGAACGGCTACATCTCTTGGTGTATGTTCTGCGCATGGCCAACTCTCCCCTGTGGTTCTACTGATATTTCCCCTCACATTTCGCAATGTGCCCCTCTCTGCTCTCTCGATCCAACGCCATACTAAACGACACCGCAATAATTTTCTTATCCCATTTTTCCCTCTCGTCCCTCAATTCATCTTCAGCTGTACGAGAACTGCATGATCGTGACACGCACGGTCACTCTGACATCGATACGGGGTTCGGCTTGCGTTCGCGACCAAATGCAGGGTTGAACACAACCATGTCTGCAATGGTATCGTCTTCCTCTCCCCCCTCTATCTGGGTCACGCCATGCTTAAATTATTGACCAAAGACAGCAGGATCTTGAGGTGGAAGGCATGAGGAACAATTCACGCAATATCAAAGAGGTTCGTATAGTGCCGGGTCAGGTGTGAACCGGAACGCGTTCCCTGAAGGAAGGGGTTTAGACTAGAGTTTCGAGACAAGGCAGATACAGGGGAGGTTCGGAGACTGTAGTAGTATCTTGGATATGCGGACAATACGTGCAATTTCATGTACATACTCTTGAGTCTCGACGATACTATGTGTCACACACTTTTCGCCAGGGCGACCGTGTCTGTCTTGGATGAGAACAGGTCAGCCGAGTTCAAGTCGACGATGGGCAAATCAAACGCGACCGTCTATCTTGTTCACGTTCGTCACGAGGTCTGTACAGGGATCTCAACCGCTACATGCAAAACGCCTTGTGAGAGGTGGCATTCTTTATTTTATCATGTAGGTTCCCGTCGCCACATCCCACAACTCTTGTGCGAATAGCAGTGACGAACGTTTCCGCGCTTAGCAACAAAGGGCTTCCCAACTCGTCCAAACCGACAGGAGAGGGAGTGGAGGGGGTTGTCCGGACCGAATAGGAGAACCGTGCGATCGTGACCTCCGTGGTCGCCTTCACGTCGATACAGGATTCCACGTGCTGTCGCAGTCGGATAACGTGTCGGTATACTATGTCCATGTTGACGATGGTGCTCGTGGACGTCAATCAAGGACGGAGAGAAAGGTCCTGAGGTGGACCATAGCTCGAGCGATGTTGAAATGGATGCCCTTTGGCAAGGGGCTGTAAATTAGCTGGCATGGATGATAAGCTAGCAGTCCAGGATAATTGTCGTTGTCCGGACTACATGTACTATCGACAATAAAAGTCCTTCCCCTTATCCGAGTTTTCATGTAGAATCGCACATTACATGTGCATACTTGTGTTTGTTCCTGTCCTGTTGGATGCACCTGAGTTGACGTCAACTGGAAGCAAGTGTGGATCAGTGTCGAGCTAGGTTCGTTGCACAACGGACGTACGGGGAGAGGGATGCTAGATGGGTTGGGCTTAGTTTGGCTCGTATCGAATGTAGATAACGTGAACGAACTGGTGGACATAACGCAATTACAACGAATGGAACCAGCCGCAGAATCATCTCAAGTTATCGGCTTGGGCCAATATTTGACATCTTTGCCTTGTTCTGGCGTCGCGATGAAATATATGCCTGAACAAAGCGTCAGTTGAGTGCACACATGTGCATCGTAGTTGGTGAGAAGCTGTGCTGCGCTGCGTCACTCACAAAAAGACCAGTATTACAAAAGATTGACATACACGGTCTCGTCGATGGCCCTAAAAACATAAATGACCTCAAGGAGTCCTGGGGCATGATGATCTGATCAACTAAAACCAGATGGTTGACACACGCGCCGAACAGACCTGAGGAAGACATACCAAGATCGAAGTCCAGGATTTGACACACCCATTCAATAGGAAGGCCGAGCCCGATTCATCGAGTTGAAGAGCAGTGTTATTCTTCGTCCATCATATGGAGCAGTGTGTGTTGTTAGATGTCAGAGGGGACGGCGTCAAGTTGGAGTTGAAAGAAAAGAGGTCTTGAGCGTGAGATGTTGAAGAATAAGAAGCTCGCTCGGGTAAAGCTTCTACAAGCACCATCAGTACCAGGTTTTGAAAGTGTAGTTGGTATGACACGAACCTATTATCCGCCGTTTCCTTGCGTTGTGGGCACTTGTGTTGGAATCGCTGCTGAAAAGCCTGGGGATTCGAGACGAAGTTTAAATGTGTCGTTGGCCACGCCATCATGGAGCTGAGCCTAGGGTATATCATAGAGGCATGCCTTACGCCCTATTGATAATCAAGATCTGAAGGCCAAAGCTTCCTTTGTGACGTGTGTAACTGAAAGGACGAGGAATATGGGACCTACATCTGAGATCCATCTAAGCCTTGAAAGCTGGGTTGTTTGGCAGTACGAATTCCTAGAGACAAAATCTTTGTTTCCATCTACCTACGCGAGTGACGCGCCGAACAAACCTCCGTAAGCAGCGGCGAGGGTGCATTGGGCGACAGCAGAATCGAGGCTCTCCAACGGTGTGATTCCTCGCAGCAACTTGTACCGTGAGAAACTTGCTTGGTGCCACTGAAGGGGCTCTTTGAAATTTTTCACTACAGCTGGACAACCAACCCTCCAAGCGCGCTCAGTGGTTCACAATACGTCAATCATAAAAACCTCCCGACCTTATATGATTGGGAACTGACCTTGACAGGCAAAAGGCAACGAAAACGGACATGTCCCAAGTGCGCTACAAACAAAAATGAAGGAGTCATCCACCACTTCATTGCTTATAAACTCACAGTAGAAAGAGAAGAGTCAAAAGAAACAACCTTCCAAGCAGATACGGAACCTCCAGACCGGGATCGTCGATGATATTTTTAAAAAAAAGATACTATTACTCACAAGGGGCCAATGCCAAGGAAGGCGCCCCCGAATGATAGCGTATTCTACACCAAAAGATCGGCAGTATTCCCAACTAGACGGAAATTCTGTTAAGCGGCCCCGTGGATGGAGGAGGAAATACATACCCGTGAAGACCCAACAACAAGAATATCATATCCACATAAATAACGTCAAGGTGAGCTTCTACCGTCGAGTCCCACCAGCTTTGGACCATCGTGCAAACAACTAGTCGCCGTGAAGCCACGTAGAAAAACTTGAGGAAGGAAAGTCAGATCGGCAAAGTGCGGACTAACGAGGGCTTCGTTGTACCAAAAAGCGCGCATTAACTATTTATCGTCAACGCTCACAGCCCTTGGGCCCTTGGTCCCGTTACGAGTACGAGAGGGGTTGTCTTGCGCCATGACTCGGACAAATGTGGTCAGGGTCAAAACGTGGTTTGAAACGACTGGACTGAATTGAAACCGGAGAGGCTGCGAAAGACCATGCGGCTGCAATGATCCGGTCGTCGGAATCAGGTCCAAACAGAAGTGGAACCTTATGCATCACGATCAAGCTACACGTTTTTCAATTCGTTTAGTGGCGACACCGGTATGATTCAACAACTTACTCCGTACCGATCAGCCTCGCACGGGGAAGGCGATGAGCTGAAATTGACTGCTGGAAACTTTGTATACCCCGAGAACGTTACGGAGTGCGAATTAGGTTTGGCGAGACGTCGCCCATTCAGTTTTGTAATCCAGATTGATGGAGGATTATCTCTTCTCCCTTGACCCCGATGGGGATGAGTCACAGGTAGAACGTACCCCCCAACACCAGAAAACAAAACCTGAGATATCCATGATCGAGTACACAGGATTTTTGTGGTTCTACTTACCAATTTGGTTGCTCGTCTGCATCCCCAAGAAGTTTGAAGATGTGTCCTTCGCTATGGTTACTGGTCTGCATGGATGCATGGAAGGCTCTCGTAATGCCTGGACTCATGTGACAAGACGATGACCCTCTGTGGCAACGGACGACATCCACGCCCACCTCGGGTGTCAGTTTTGGTTCGAACGGCCAGGCTACCAACATGTTGAGTACGATCTGGCCGTCAAGGGCTTCTGGGCAGAGTTCAAGTTGCACGCCCACGCGAGGTCGAGATCTCGAAGCTAGCTCACTGGCATGCGATCGTGGACGTGAACGGAGACGCAGCCGCAGACGCAGCCGCGGGGAGCTCGGGTGCTGTGTATGCGCGTCTTTCGATTGTCGAGGCCGACCCACGGAACTTTTGCACACATGGTGGACGATGGTGAAATGTATGTCCTGTCTTGTTGCTAGCGTTGAACTAACTTGTTTTACCTTTTTTTAAATTTTATTCGAGGTCACTACGCTGTCTGGCGGAACGGCGTTTGTCACCGGGACGTCAGCGCGTCTAGAAATGGATTGTGGCCTTCCTCGACGATTTCGACTTGGCGTCGGCTCAGGCGACCGTGGCTGGAACCCAACGAACGGTACAGTCCCGTTCATGGCGGTGCAGCTCCTCATCAAAGAGGCGTTCGAGGGCGAAATTCTACACGTGTACGAACGTGACACGTTCATTTAGGCCCTGGTCTGGACTTCCCTCCGGTACGCAAACGGCAAGTTGAAAGGTGACCGCGAACGCCCACTCGACGAATGGTTGACGGTAGATCCCATTGAGTGTAGGAAGGAAAAGAGTGACGTTTTGACCCATCGCGAGATGTGGAAGACCTTGCAAGCTGGCGCAGGCCATGAGCAGAGTTGGAGGGTTGGTCCATGGTATCGATGGAGAGAGGGATTGAGAGGGTAAAGGGAATATTGAGAGGACAAGAGGGAGATTATTTGGACCGGCATAACGTTCGAAAGACTCATGAAGGTCCCGACTGGCCGTTACTTGGAGTAATTCCCGTGGGTTGCTTCCTGGACCCTCTATCCCGCATTCTAATGTACGCTTGGCTATTAGATTCATTGTCCTTCATTGTGCTTGAGTGTAGCATCGATGCTGTTGTACGGAAAGTACTACGGCTTTCAACTTAACACATTCATTTTTCGACCATCATGTCAAGATCAGCAAACTGTTATGATCCTTGGCAATATCTTTTCCGGAGAAGACGAGTGAAAAAAGCATACATACAATCGATCAAAAGTTTTGCCCCCCGCTCCCATCTACCCGCTCTCGAAGCCTTCGGATCCCGTTGAACTCAAGGCGGTCTATCGAAATTGAAACCCTTCTCTAGTTTGCGCGATGGCGTCTTGGCGTACTATTCCAAATGTAGGGTCAAACGTCCGTTTTACGGTATGTGACGATTTGTTCCGACTCTTGGTGCGTTGACACAAATCGCGCGTGCAAAGGTGACTGATGGTGCTATTGCATAGCTCGATCGACGGACGGCGTCGCACAAAGTACGTCCAAGATCGTCTCGCGAAGAGCGAGATTCCGGTCAGTGTAGCACTCGGAAGATGCGTTATTACAAGCTGCCCTTCCTAGCTCCATTGCACGCCCCCCAGGATTCGCCTTGCGGGACATGGAATAGCTGGCACCACACGACAACGTTCAATTTGATCATCCGATGCGCGGAATTCTGGCACGGAGTCGCCGCACCGACTCGGACAGACTCGCGTTCGTTCATCGGCAACAGTATCGTCGTTGTGCAAACCAAAGTATACGATCCAGTTACGACTCGCAGGAGAGGAAAAGTCAGTACTTCGCTAGTCCATAGCCCTGGACGCAGATGAAAATTGCCTGTCTAGAGAGGCAAGAAGTGGTCGACGAACCTGTGTCGAGGTGGAATCTGCGTTTTTACAGCGGCACTCGACGGCAAGGATTGATGATGAACGCGTACTTAGCAATGAATGACCAGGAGTTTCCTATTGATCAAGAAATTGCGTGTACATGAATCTGTCCGTACGACAGCATTACAATAACACAGAGAGACGAGGAATATAATAGCCAAGCATAAATTGAAACGACAGCTAGTTTCAAAGCATTAGAGCACGGACAAACGGTCCGCACACGGGAAATAATCCACGAGAATTACTCCAAGTAATGGCTAGTCGGGGCCAGCAGGAATCTTTCAAACACTGTGTCAGTATCCAAGCTCTCTTCCTCTTGTCCTCTCAATCCTGCCTTTACTCTCTCAACCACTCTCTCCATCAATGCTATCATGCAGTCTTCGGCCAACCTCCAGTTCTCTTCATGGCCTTCGCCAGCTTGCACCCTGTCCCACATCTCGGGAGTGGCCAAAAAGTCAGCTTTTTTCACCCTGCACCTGGTGGAATCTACCGTCGCCCATTCGTCGAGCGGGCGATCATGGTCGCCTTTCAAATTGCCGTTCGTGTACCGGAGGGAGATCCATACCAAGACCCAAATGAACGACTCCGCGTCATGTTCGTACACATGTGGGATGTTGCCCTGAAACCCCGCTTTGCTAAGGAGTCGCAGCGCCATGAACGGGACCGTGCCAACGCATCGGGTTCCAGAAGTAGTCGTCTGGATCGACGCCGTATCGAAGTCGTTGAGGACAGCCACGATCCGCTGCTGCTTGTCTATGCGATACATCAGATTTGACGGGCTAATGTCCCGATGATAAATTCCACGCTTCCAGAGGGCGTGGTGACCTCGAATCAAATGTGAACAAGTAGGTCCCACTCTTACAACAGACAAGACTCACATTTTACCGTCTGCCACCATGCATTCAAAAATTGCTTCCCATAAAGCTCGGTGATTGGTCTCAGCTTTCGGAAGATGATTATACACAGAACACGAGCCCCTTCAGCGTTTAGGCCGAGACGCTCCCGAATCTTCGCGGTGCAGGTATCATGAAATATCTTGAACCACAACATCTCCGGAATGTGACCGTTGACGTCAGGATCAGTCTCTGCAATCTCGCGCGCTTTCTTCAAGATCTCGGGCTCGCTCACGTGAGTAGGTTTCGTCCAGACAATCTTGGCGAGGATATCAGAGTCCTCGGAAAGATCTTTGCACTCTACAGGCAACATGTTGGTTGCCCGGTCATTCAAACCAAAGTGTGTGACCCAAGTCTTATCCGACAGCAGAAAGTCAATTTGGATCTCCTTGCCCTCATCGCCACGAAGGGTCATCTTCTGAGATAGCGGCCTGGGACCAAATGTGGGGTCCACATGAGGATTCAGGCCCCAGAGTTTTGCCTCGAAGCGTTGCATTGCGAGAAGGAGAACCAGGAACCGTGGAAGATCTTCGATGAAATTGAGCCCGGAACATTGGATCGTCCGCTGTCGGTCATACCACCAGACGTAAAGGACGTCGCCTATCGCAACGTCGGTAATTAAGCGAATACACCATCATGGCAGGTGACAACACGCACCAATAATAACAAGACTGATTGCATGTTCGCGAGCAGCGAAGGCTGCAAGCATTTCTTCCGCATAATAACCAGCCTGGACAATGACAGGATGACAGTCTGTATGCTTGAACTTCTGGCGTTTTGATCGGAATTCGGGGGGACTGAGATGTTCACAAGTTCGTTTACGACTGCCTGTATTGATACAAAATGAACACTGCGAAGCGAAAGTACTGAAAATGTACTCACCAGGTTTGGAGGGAGGGTGTTGACACTGTTGAGCACGGGGTACGTCCGGCTCTACTGCATCATTCGAAACGTCGACTTCTTGGGGTGGGGTAATCTCCTTCAAAGCGTATCGATCCGGAGGAATTGCCATCTTCTTCATCGATCGCTCAAACTGCACAAAAGTGCGGACGTTACGCCAGTCAAGTGGTTTTTTCGGAACCCTTGTAAGAAGTGTGAAGAGGATATCCTGCCAGCAAAGAATCTGCTGCCCCGAGGTATCGGCGTCATACACGTCAGATCGGGATACGACGATGACGTCCGGCTTGGGTTCCCCTCGGTGCATATGCCTCAGCATTGGTGGGTCGTCGACATGGAAGCAAATAGAAGAGTTGTCATTCTTGAAGGGTCGAAGGTCAGCTATTTCGAGCTCTTGGAGGTACTGGAGCGCCACGTTTGCCAGTGTCACGAAGGAAGGATACAACTCGTTTTCGTGCTCGCCATGTGCTTCTGAGCTACATAAATTGGTCAGAATAGATCACGAAATCATTCATCAAAACGTACTATTGCGCGAGGTGTTCCTTGACCTTGGAGGAATTTGTATCGCTGGCCTGGGCCTCGCCGTTGCAAATAGGAAGGACCCTCTCCAGACACTCTTCGAACAAGCGCGTCCTGTGGGCACCGTCGAACGACTCTTGCGGCTTGCCTGTGGATCGCACAAGGAAATCTTTGAGCATTTCGTCAAGGGAGCATTCTTGAAAATTTTCGACGTCTTCCGTGATGCAGGAACGAATGTCGAATACACTAAAGGCAGAAGGTTGAGACGATGGAAAACAAAACAGAAGGTGGTGCTTACTCTACAGCCATGGTGCTAACGTGCTCACTGATTGTCGCTGAGCCTCTTGATCGTGCAGCGCTCTTCAAAGCATGTTCTGGATGGTTTTCTCGCCCTCTCCAGGATGATATGATTTGATCTGTAATTGCACTGATCATTAGGAGGTTGGTTCTGCTCCATGGTTGACTGTGGCTCACGAAGGTCTGTCTGTTTATGTAATCAAAGTCCATAGGTACCCGTCGTGCCCGTGATGACTATGCCATTGCCGATGGATGTGGACAAACGCGAGTCTGTGGGGGTGGTGACGTCCACTGAATTCGAAGATGCTGTCGGCGCCAAGATTCTGATAGTTCAGCGAGGCGAATCCTGAGAGGTACGCCATGGGGCTGGGAAGGGTGGCTCGTAGGGCACTCGCAAGAGGATTTTAGATGTACGACCCCAGGGAGCTACGCGGAGCGGTGGAGGTATAACGTCAGTCACCTACACGCGCTCTGTGTCAAGTTTTAACGCACCAAATGATTGAAACGCAGTAGCGCGTAGACGCGACGCCAGGGATGTGACAGATGGCATTCCTGGACCTGACGTATACAGGCGAAGGTTAGGATCCGAAGGATTGCATCGTTAACTCAAAGTACAGGTAGAGCCGTATGGTGGAGGTGAAGATCGCTCTGAGTGAGGAGGGCAAAAGTCGTGGGAAGGTCATCAACGTACTCGTGGACTTCGACAGCGACTCCAGGAAGGTGAGACGGTCACCTCAGGCGACATCGAAGAGGTTCAGGCTCAGTGATCTAGCTAGGCTTCGCCTCCCATCTTTACAGCCTCGATAACCTGCTCACTTGCTGCTCTCCCGATTCGACAACAACCAACCCGCTTTGCGTTTCGGGCTCGACAGGGTTTCCATCTAGGTCATTCAATCCGTCCCCTCCGCGAAGCTCCTTGTTCGTCCCGTTCAGGTACATCCACCGCCTTACTATTCCCTTCTCCGCGTTCGTCCGTTGTCCATCCATTGCCTCCTCGGAAGATACTTATATGTCGTCCTCTATTCCATAGATAGTGACCGAGTCCCTCTGTCGCGCTCGACCAAGCATATTCCCATACTCGACGACGAATACCACAGAAAAAAGTGAGGTAGGTGCAAACAGGCCACGTCGAGGATGACCGGGCGTCCGATGCGAGCATTCTCGTCCCTGTCTACATTGTGAGAGGAAGTAAGTACAATACAAACGAACACGAGGACACATCAACTCCACACCAAGACGCATTTGAGAAAGGCCTTTTTTTTCTTCTCCATGTAAGCATTGTTCGTACATACACGATCGTCCAGATACAGGAATGCTCTGAATAATAAAGTTGAACACACTCAACGCTCAAATCTCTTCCTTTGAACGAGACAGCTCTCGTTCTCTGCAGGCTATTTCGATATCGCTCGAGCTGCCATGTCCTCTTCCACCTCGGAGCTCTGCTGTCCTTGATATACATTGAATACCATGGCAGAGATGGTCGTTTCTCGACCATCAATCGACCGCCAAACCCGACATCAATATGAACACGACCGCGCACCACGATCATACTCGTACGCCGATGATGAAACGTGGTATGAGCGTCGACGTATTATTGGGATGTCGCCGAGAATGGAAACGACTTGGTAAAGCAGGTTTCTATGAGTGAATGGAGAAAGAAAGCGGAATACATGGACGTGAACCCCTAAGGGCAAAGGGCAGTTGGGTTGCCATTGCTTCATCCCAATGCCGAGTGCAAGAGGCTTGGCATCATGGGAACGATATACCTCGTGTTCGGTGTGTTGATGACGCAGCTAAAACAGCTTGAGTGGTTCGGAAAATAGACCATCCTGATGATGCGGAGCTATGCGATTGGGTCTCCATCCCTGCGAAAAGACGTTACGTGCAAGCATTCTCTAGGTAACACGTCCGCGGTCATGACGTTCATTGTCGCCTTTTGTTGTATCGCTCCCAGTGTGAAACAACCCAACCAGCGCAGTACCGGTAGAAGTGCGGCGTTGATCACTCAAGCACCACCCCAGCGACGGATGAAACATGGTAGAATTTTAGCGCCTGTCCTACATGAAAGGAATGACACAGGAGATGCCGAGACGGTAAGGCCCTGAATGCCATTGATCTTAGACCAACCTCCAGATCGCACGACAGTGTAGAAGAACCACAAGTGGGGTAGAAACGACGTTACTACATGTTGGTCGAGATCCCATCCTAGCGGGTCTATTGGTGTATGAGGGTCCGCGTGTGAGCATTTGTATTCTTGTACTTATTATTATCCTCTTCAGGTTGCCAAGGAACGGGTTCCTAGTGCGCAGGCGAGCAGATGGTCCTTTCTTCTTGTCAGAACAAATGTTGTACTCAATCAAGCTATGAGTGAGACGATTCTGCATTTTTGACTTGCCGTGGCCTTGAGGGAAAATAGACCCTATAACTAGCAAGCCCGCTGTCGAACGGGACGGATCATCGAGATCGAACATTTTTTGTGCAAGTAAGTCAACCAAATTCGATATTAGTGCACTGAAGTATTTCACTCAACTAGTAAAGTCTCTAGAACAATAGACTCACGGTTGCTGTGGGTGTGGGCGTTGGTGCGACGTGGTTGCTGGCCTCAAGCCTGATGAGACGGCTCTCGTTGTCAGCCTTCAGTACAATAGTGGTTCCCGTGGCTACATGAGGAAGAAGCAACTCACTGGCTATAGACTTAGTGTCACGAGCGCTGTTGGAACCAAGTTCGAAGTCAAATTCACGGTCGGCAGTGGCAAGCACTGACACCTCCAGGCCAACATCACGTGCCTCACACAGGGGCATGAATTACTGCCTGATATCGCTGGTTCCGTTGCTAGGCATGACGGCTAAGAGTTGACTCTGGTCGACCCTGCCGGAATAGGTGCTTCGATCTGGCGACAATGTTTCCCAAGTTGTCTTATAAAACCGTTACAACGACCTTGTGAAATGTTGACTCCAGATCCGCATGGTGTTGCCACGGCATTGTCCGTTGGTTGTCCGGGTTTAGATGCTTGTTTCTTCTTCTCTCTCATCATCGTCAAGGCCCAGCTCCACCACGCTGAGCTTTCCGCAGCAGCGGCAATTCAAGGTACTCGTACTACATGTTGTTCTACCACATGTTCAACGCTTGGCACCAGGCACACTGGTAATGGAGATTAACTTCCACCGATATCGTGTGCCAGGATGACCATGACAACTTCATTTTTGTCGATGTTTTGAGGTCAGTCTGAATCCGTGAAACATGGAGTCAGCGCTTCCTTTCTTTGGTTATATGCAAGTCATCTCATTCCGCGTTCTTCACTAACCCTATTATAGGTCAAGGCTACTGGTAGTCCCACCTACCCGTCCCCCTCTACCTGCGCTTCCCCGTGACCTCCAAACCAGGCGCTGGTTTGGACCTTCCACTCTCTTTTCCGGCACAGTCTTTTACGATGCCCAACGTCTCGGCCCCACCTGCTGCGGTGCCGCACAAGGAACTTGTCGACCCCACTTTCCTTGTGTATCGTATTGACATCTTCCTCCTGACCATCCTTCTGGTTTTCGCCACATTCAATGCTCCGAGAGCAATCGCACGCTTTGCTCATTGCTCCGAATGGTTTCAAGGCCATCTCCTTCATTCTGTCAAACTGACTCGCAGTCCCTGCATCAATCTGAACACCAGATCCATTCACCTGAATTCCGATCCTCAGAGTATTGTGCTTGACCTCGATGATGTCAGGACCGATGCCTTGCATTTCCAAAGTACTCCCTACCCTCCCTCTCAAACGACACACATTGACAAGGAACTTCCTCCCCGACCCATTTGTCCTCGACCTTTGTCTGTTGGTGCCCCCATGCTTTCTTCCTTGGCTAACCCTGTATCAAGATTGCTGCACAAACGTGTGCATGAAAACTACTCGCTCGGACAGGTTATCCTGATGGCGGGGTACACTGTTGTCGCCTTATACGCCGGGCTTTATAAATCTAGTCCGTTTGTCGACTTTCTCCGTTCTGGCTGGTTCAGCGTTTCTCAGCTGCCATTCATATACGTCCTCGCCACGAAGAACAATGTGATTGGTATGCTCGTTGGTGTTGGTTATGAAAAGGTCCGTGCTCCAGGCAATGTAATGTCGAAGGAATTGTTTGATCTGTCACTCTCAGCTGAATTACCTCCATCGCCTCGCTGGGATCCTTGCAGTTATTGCCGCTAATGTTCATGCGATCGGCTTCTGTGCGTTTCTGATTATTTTAGTGCACCAGACTATCTGATCGTCTTTTTATGCAGTTTATGAATGGAGCATCGCGGGTACGTTCTCAAAGCACCTGTCAGACCCATCCAACAAGTGGGGGCTCGTTGCCCTTGTGTGCATGGACTTGTTGCGCATTTTTTCCGTGCCGTTTATACGATCTAAATTCTACAACTTTTTCTTCACCACACACGCTGCAGGATTGTTAGTGCTGTTGTTCTCTGTGAGTCTACTATGCACGGCCCTTGCCTTGGCCTAATTTAGAGTGACGTCTGACGGTGCCGTCATTGCAGCTTTGTTACCATCATGACGAGTATATTCCCTATGTAGCTATGGCCTGCGCTTTCTACGGTCTGGACCACCTCGTTCGTGCGATCAAGACGCGCATTACGACCGCTACCATCCGACCAATTCCCGAGCTGGGCCTTACTCGGGTGGAGATCCCTTCTCTCAATGCCGGATGGCGTGCTGGACAACACGTTCGTCTGCGCGTTCTCTCGACCGCTATGGGTCTTTGGGGTATGGCGGAGGTACACCCATTCACGGTCGCCAGCGTCAGCAAGACTGAAGAGGGCCTTGTCTTGTTGTGCAAGAAGACCGGGCGGTGGACGACCAGGATGTATGAGATGGCTGGTACATCCGTATATGGCGAGCAAGGGCAAGAGGTCGGCAGGAAGATTAGGGTCATGGTCGAAGGACCGTATGGTACGTACCCGTATGCGTCCCGTGTTCGGGCCTGAGTTGATGCGAACAGGTGGTGTCGGGAACACCGTCATTCCAAGCTATTCTAGGGCCATGTTTGTCGTCGGCGGAAGTGGTGTGACGTTTGCGCTGTCCACCGTCCAAGATCTCGTTCGATCAGCCGAGTCGAGCAATCTCATGGAGATCGATGTTGTTTGGTGCATCGCCGACCCTAGTTCGTGTGTCTTTCTTACTACTTGTCTACAGCGCTGATGAAGCCTTCCTGCTCTTTCCAGCTTCTTTGACCCCCATGATCCCTCTTTTCGCGGCGCTCGTCTCCCAGAGTACCACCGCGCGCCTGCACGTTTCCATCTTCTACACGCGCGCGCCAACCCGGCCATTCGATGGCATCTACCTCCCTCCAGGCATCACTCTCCGCGCCGGGCGCCCGAACCTGGCCAGACAGCTCGAGCGCCTCGTCCAGGCCACGCACAGCACTGGCGGCTGTAGCGGCGTGTTCGTCGGCGTTTGTGGGCCCGTGTCGCTCGCGGAGAACGTCAGTGATACGGTGCGGTGTTTCGATCCGCAGCTCAAGCGCGCTGTGGGCGGCGTCGAGATGCACGAGGAGTAAGTGGTCGTGTCTCTTGCTCTCGATAATGTATACTGAATGACGAACGATGTGTTCACTAGAGTATTTGGATGGTGAAGCGTGACGACGTGCACCTCTTTTTCTTTGCAAAGGGTGTGAACGCCTTGGTGTCGTACTCTTTTCTTTTTGGTGCTACTTTTTTTTTGCTCACCCGCTGGTCGAGGTTGGCGATCGAATTGTATAGCACAACATAAAGTCTGTAATACCTTTGCTGTACCGGTGTACCTTTTCATCTACGATTAAACCGTGGGTGGAGTCATACATCCATGACAAGTTGGATACGGGTCTGGCATAAAGTTGTACGCCCGTCCCTGATGCTGTATCAGGAGGATAGATTGTTTTGCGTGACGTTGCGTGAACAGCGGGATGAACGGCCAGCGTCCGATCGAGGGGTCGCTGGGATGTGCTTGGCTGGGACCTAGTTCCTAGCGCTAATACACACGTCTATCTCAGGCTAAACGTCGAGCGACGACTGACAAGCGTGACAACTAGCGACAATAGGAAAGGGCATCTCAGTTCATCGTAGTCTACACGTCAGTTTACAATATCGCCGTGCGCGGCGGGTGTTGACCGTCGTATCCAAGCCATTTATCAACTTTGGATTCTTCCTTGCGCGATCCGCTCCGTTCTTCTCCTCCACAATCAATTGAACTCGGGACACGACCACCGCCATCCACACCATCGTGTCCTTGTGGTGTGTCGACTCTCGGATTACTTCCGCGAAGCAGCACAAAGACCTCGTCCAAATAACCATCCTCTCCCAATCCTCTCCCAATCTCCCACTGACGCCTGCAACTTTCTCATTACGGTCGCGGCGCCCACGACGCCAAAGGCAAGCCTGGATCTAGTCCGTCTTTAACGGCCTGGTTCCACTCGGATTCTCCACCGTGCCACAACGTCGCGTTCGCCAACTTTGCGACGACCTGGGACGGGGGTGCTAGGTTCGAATCCGGGGTATCTGGTATTTTGGGTACGTGAACACGGGTCCTTGTAACCCAGGGCTGTCGACGAATGACGATTGTGGGGGATCCGAATCACTACTTTGAGTGGCTCTGGGGGTGCGTGTTGTCGCGTTTCGCATTTCGTGTTCGTGCCGTAAAAACTGACGCGCATGCGACAGACGTCCGTCGACGGTGACGCACAAGTGTCTTGGAAGTCTTGGACGGGTTGTGTCCAGCTTGTCCACGCATGACCCACGCACTGGCGGCACTTTTGGCACGTTTTTGGATTCGAGCTGGGCATTTTTTCAAAGGGCAACGAACGATGGTTGCATCTTCTTTTTGTATTCCTACGTTATACAAGTAACTTTTAACCATGATGACTGGACGCTAAGTACCGCCGGCACTACGGGGCCACTCGGTCGTCCCTACAGGTGCAATCTCTACCACTAGTAGCATCCCAACTTGCATCGTGTAAGTGCCTTTCCTCACACGTGTCCATCTCCCCGCTGCCACTGGTTGGCGAAACGGCTGATTTAGTTTTTCAGTCTCTTTCCGCTCTGTCTGGATGAAGTCTTCGCATGTCGGGGATGGCCAAGCCAGGCGTGGGCCCGCACCTAAGATGGTGTGGAACCAGAGCCCGGATGGACAGGGGGGGGGGGTGCCGCCGCGCCAAGAAGAGAACGGACACGGCCACACAGCGAAGACACCAAAGGCAGGCAGGGAGAAAATTATATAGGACTACGTAAGGGATGTATGTACAGGGACCAAGCAAACAAAACTGAGGAGAGGGTGGGTGGGCCGAGACAAGCCCTTCTGTTCTGTGACGCGAGGGAGCGGACGACGTCGCGGCAAGAGACAAGGAGCAGACGACCAGACCGGTCGTATGCTCACCGCGCCGTCGGAGCCTGAAAAGCGGCATCCGGCCGATCGCTCACTCTCATCCGTCTGCTTCGCGGTAGGTCGACGCCGACTCGACGGTCATCCATGGCTTGTGGCTAAGTGATAGACCGACCTTGGAGGGGGGTGGAGTGAGGGAGAACACGAACACGACTTTATACCTTCAGTCAGTCGAGATCTGGAACATGTGGCCGTAATGGTCGGGATCGAGCGTGATCATGATCTGCTGGCACAGTATCCCAGTCAATGACGAACGGACCGGAACCAGTGAGCGTCAGAAAAGGCAGGAGCCCCGGGGGGAGTGTTGTCAACGACGGTCCATACGCATTTCGTCTGCTCGTCAAAGCCGACGCTAGCATGAGTGACAGGCGACGAATGGGTATTTCGTGCACTCACAAGGTACGTGTCTTGCTGCCAGGTAGGTTGGACCTACTATTCTTGGTCCGTAGTGTGATCGTTCGTCACATAGACTTGTCCATTGAGTTCCATCGTGTACTTGAGCGGGAGCGCGGCCGAGTGGGTCAGACCGTGGTGATATGTGCTGGTATCGAGGTCCACTGCAACTCGGTACCTTGATTATCCCCGATCTAATAGACGGAGTCAGTTGGTTGTAGTAGTATGTAACGCATAGAAGGAATCTACCTTGTCGTCGTGTTGAAAAGGTGTCCCTGTTGAACACGTACCCCGCAGGGGGCATTCTATCGTCGTCATGGTAAATAAATCCCCAATGAAAGCGATCGGGAAACCGGCCGCTGCAAGGAACTAACCGATAATAAAAGGTATAATGTTGGTGATTGAATAAAAAAATCACGGCGGATCCGGTTGGCATCACGTCGGGAAGTTAAAATGGACAAAGAGCATAAGAGAGGCGTAAATAAACGTACCGTAACAAAATCCGACGGGATCCATGCGCCACACGCCGGCCGTGCCTGCAGACTGGATTGAGCGACAGATACTGTATGGCCAGAGCGAGGATGAGGTGAAGGAGATGCACGAAAAGGAATTTGAGACGCACACACAACGATACTTGCACGTCCAGATTTGGACAGAGAGAGAGACCATCACCAGGAGGGTAATCGAGCCTCGAAAATCCTGGTGAACGTGGACGAAGATGAGGGTCCTATACTAAGTTAGTCAAATTCGTTGTATCCTCATCATTCTTCCGACATGATGTCGATCCTCACGACATTTGTGTAGGTAGTGGGAGGAGACACTGCAAATTTACGTGAGAAACTTGGAAACTACACTGCGACATACCGAATACTAAAGACGACTTGGAACGAGGGCTTCATTGAATAGCGAACGCAGGCAATGCACAGTAATGCCACGCAATTTTCCCGCCGAAACGCACATAAGGAAGGGTAGGCGGGGGCGACCATCACCTCCCTTTTTTTTCTCCAAGAAATGTGGTTGTATAAATAGTTAGTACACGAATTCCGGGTCCAGAACACATACTATATGCTTGCCCTATATCTGATCCGCTGCTGAAATCTTGCGAACCAGCCTCCTCCGACTATCCAGAGTTAACAGACCTCACATGCATACCTTACATCCCAACTTGAACAATTACCCACCAGTAGACGACCCTTTCACACACTCCTACACTGTCAGAACCCCTTCAATGTCGCCCGAGTTTTCGTTGACGTTCTCACCCTCCACCTCGGCACCTTGCTGCTCTCTGTCAACGTCCGCAAATGCCATCGCAGACACGGTTGTAGCATCCCCACCAAAAGTTGACCGCGAACGCACGCCGAATCCGGTATCGATGTGAAGGCGACCACGGATGTCCTGATGGTAGAGCGCTCGTATACCAATGATGAACCGTGGGATGAGGACCAAAAGCGAGAGTAGTAAATACAAGCAGGAAGAGACCTGCCATATCATTTGGTACACCACCCGTTTGGAGCAGACCAATGATTTGGCTGAGAACATTTCTAAAACAGGAGCGTTAGCGTTTGGACAAACAGATGTGTCTGAGGTATGCTGGGACATACATAAAAAAATAAAGAATTCCATCTTTTACGAGTAATTTCATGTAGCGGTTGAGCTGCCACTGCTTTGTTGTTTTGTACATCTCTACTGCTTGTTTCATGGTTTGGAAGATGGCGAGAATTGCCAGTGCCGCAGCGAGAAACAACCGCGGGACTATTTTCAACCATTCAAACACTAGTGGACCGGGCTGGCCATTGCAAAATGAAAAATTAGAAACTTGGATGACGGTCACTGAGAGATAAGGTGGAAAGTTAGGGAGGTCACACATCAAGATCTAATTTGTATAGTATACACTTGAAAAGATAGCATTGAGATATTGATCGATGTCCACGGCAATGGAGAGGACGATTTGCACCACATAAATGAAGAGAAGGATCCAAAGGATTGTTCTGGATCGATTCCACATTGCGTACACACGCAGAATCATAACCACTTTGACCCTGATCAGCATAGTGGACGATGCACTCAGGATAATGTAACTCACAGTCAGTGGCGAAAAGGAACATCAAGAATGTCCATATTAATACGGAAAATAACACTGTACCTGTTGGATATGGAGTCTCCTTGTGACATTCAATAAATGGGTATGCGTACACCTGTCTCGTGGGTTAAACTCCTATATTCCAAATTTATTTATAGTACAAACGCCTATCAGGGTAGAATTATCAATGATGCACAAGTCAAAGCAGGGAGCAGCTTACTTTTATAGGGCCAGGAATAAAGGAAGTGCCAACTGAGAGCGATTAAGCTAACAAATGTTAGGTGGAACCTTGAGCATACCGAATGACGTGGTCCTTGAAAACGCATTAACATTAAGTGTGCCAAGAATGAGCCATACACCGGCAGACTTACATGGCAAATAAAACACCGATGTAACGAACCTATCAGAACCATCAATTTGGGACAAATAGAGTGAGTCAAAGTTTTACGCACGACAACGAACATCGTAGAGACCCAAGTCCATGGTTGACGCTGAGATGATCAGGGTTACCATAGGCGGATGGTCATGGAAAAACACTTACCCAAATGTATTCTACCTTTGTAGATTGTTAGCAGCGAAGCTAATGTGGAGAAGAAATGGGATACCTCTTGTGAGAAGGTGAGGACTGAAGTTTTGATGTTGAAACAACAGTGAACAGAGGATCTTCAATAATGTTCACTCACAATAATCATACACAACGACGGTGATGATAACAACTGCCTGGCATATTAGATGAGTAACTAGTAGTGTCAAAAGTGACTAACGAGATCCATAGTTGTTTAGAACGACTAGTTCCACAGCGGATTGTAGATCGGACATGGAAAAAGTGATGGTGTCGACAAAAGCAATGATTGGAGCGAGGAAATCTGGCAGAATATTTATCGTCTGTTCTCCCTGCTACAAATGATCATTCAATCCAGATTCGATTCGTAGTAAATATAGCGGAGATCACTGTTTCACCCACGTTTGACTGAGGTCATCATCTTAGTGCCCGAGGGAACAACTCCTGTGTTCATGCTGTACCCTGGCTCCGAGCTTCAGATGAATGCCTTATCTCATCACAGATAATATATCTTGCAACCAGTGTCCTCACCAATGACTGAAATGCTCGAGTGGAGATGAATTGACGTGGAGTGCCGAACTCCTACCATGTCGTTGATTTCAATGTGGAGCGGTTGACCAAGCGTGTGAGATCGATTTGGAAGCGTAGGGCGATAGATTGGGACTTTGCCAATGTGCATTTGAGCTTACCTGCTGGGCGGTGATGTTGATGGTGTGGACCGCATGTTCCTGATCTTCGCGCTAGCCAAACTGCCAAGGAGGTTCCCAAGTGCTTGACACCAGTATCAGATGACCGACCAGCAAAAATTTCATATATCAATAGGCTAGTGTACTGCAGCAGAAAACACGCGCAATAGCTGAAGCGCTGACACGTCATGACATGACATCACTAACATATCACGCACAGTTGATACATCATCCGCCATCAGTCCATCAGCCAAGTGATGCGGACCGCATAGGATGTCTCTAGCGTCAAAAACTTGCTAAGTATAGGAGCATGCGTCCTCGATTCGAGACAAGCCACAAAACTAAAACAAAAAAGGATGGGGACATACATCATTGAGAATGTCCCGGCCGATGGAATTCCCTCCATGGGACTATGGGCTGTGGGTTTGTTTTGGAAACGAGACTGAGTAGCGCGTGCTCCAGTCATCTGGATTGTGGATTTGGTCGAGAGGTATATGGCTGACCTTTTTATGCTACAGAGGAGAATTGGATGGTGTACATACAACATGTGTCATCGAGGCGGTGATAATGGGCAGTGTGCGCCTACGCACGGTGGCCATAACTTTGTTTTCCAATCCGCCAAGTCCTTGATCGAAGTTGATGCCGTGGCATCCCTGTAGGTTGACACCGCCGCCCGAGAAGATGATTGCGCCGCGATGGTGGTGAGAATGTAGAGGACTTAATTATACGGGTCCTTTGATCAGCATGGAGTAATACATGGCGGCAGTCCATAAATGTTCGTCGCCGGTGACGGGCGATTTTCAATTACTCGGAGAAATGGTCGAAATGAGATGTAATCAAAGAAGAAAAGAATAAGAATGATCACCTGGCAGGAGGGACTCGGAAGACGTGATGGATACGACGACGCTGGTTCGCACGCCCGCGGCTTCATATCAATCAATGATTGAGTGCGTAGTCTCCAGAGTGACAAGCAAGAACTGAGTTTGAAATACTACCCCACAAAGCAACATCACTCCAAGTAACGACTGGTTGGAACCTTTAAAAGTCTCTCAAACACCGCATCAGCATCCAAATGTTCTTCCTTCAAGTTGTGTGCATGCTTCGCCTCTTCCCTTTCAGCTCCTCTCCGCTTGAGTACCCGGACGCATTCCTGGGCCAACTTCCAATGCTGCTCGTGACCTTGCCCAGCGCGCAGCCTGTCCCGCTCCTCGGGGTTGACCAACAAGTCGCTCTTTTCCTTCCTGCACCCGATGGGATCGACCCTCAACCATGCGTCGAGCGGGCGGTCGTCATGGTCGGGCTTCAACGTGCCGTTTGCATACCGGAGGGAGATCCATACCAGGACCCAAATAAACGACTCCGCGTCTTGTTCGTACACGTGTGGGATCGCCCTGAAACCCCGCTTTGCAAAGGCGTTGCAGCGCCATGAAGGGGACCGTGCCAGCGCATCGGGTGCCAGCAGTAATAGTAGTCGTCCGGATCGACGCCGTATCGAAATCGTTGAGGACGGCTACGATCCGCTGTTGCTCATCTATGTGATACATCAAATTTGACGGGCTAACGTCCCGATGATGAATTCCGCGCTTCCAGAGGGCGTGGTGACCTCGAATCAAAAGTGAACAAGAGGGCGGTCCGACGCTAGCAACAGACCAAGACTCACATTTTACCGTCGCCCACCATGCACGTAAAAATTCGTCCCCACAGAGTTCAGTGATCGGTCTCAGCTTTCGAAGGATGATTATACACAGAACGCGAGCTCCTTCAGTGTCTAGGCCGAGACGCTCCCGAATCTTCGCAGTGGAGGTATCATGGAATATCTTGAACCACAACATCTCCGGAATGTGACCGTTGACGTCAGGATCGGTCTCTGCAATCTCGCGCGCTTTCTTCAAGATCTCAGGCTCACTCGTGTGCGTAGGTTTCATCCAGACGATCTTGGCAACGATATCAGAGTCCTCGGAAAGATCCTTGCACTCAATAGGTAACACGTCAGTTGCCTGACCATCCAAACCGAAACGTGTGACCCGAGTCTCATCCGACAGCCGAAAGTCAATTTGGATCTCCTTGCCCTCATCGCCACGGAAGGTCATCTTCTGAGATTTCGGCCTGGGACCAAATGTGGGGTCCACATGAGGATTCAGGCCCCAGTGTTTTGCCTCGAAGCGTTGCATTGCGAGAAGGAGAACCAGGAACCGTGGAAGATCTTCGATGAAATTGAGCCCGGAACATTGGATCGTCCGCTGTCGGTCATACCACCAGACGTAAAGGATGTCGCCTATCGCAACGTCGGTAAGCGAATGCACCATCATGGCAGGTGACAACACGCACCAATGATAACAAGACTGATTGCATGTTCGCGAGCAGCGAAGGCGGCAAACATTTCTGCCGCGTAATAGCCAGCCTGGTTGATGACAGGATGACCGTCTGAATGCTTGAACTTTTGGCGTTTTGATTGGAATTGAGGGGGACCAAGATGTTCAGCAGTTCTTTTACGATGAACAGACTGACTAGCTAGGACACAAAATGAACACTGCAAAGCGAACGTACTGAAAATGTACTCACAAGGTTTGGAGAGAGGGTGACGAGCACGGGGTACATCCGGCTCTGCTTCATCATTCGAAACACCGACTGGGATAATCTCCTCTAAAGCGTATCGATCTGGAGGAGCTGCCAGCTTCTTCGTCGATCTCTTGAACTGCACAAAAGTGCGGACGTTACGCCAGTCAAGCGGCTTTTTTGGAGCCCTTGTAAGAATTGTGAAGAGGATATCCTGCCAGCAAAGAATCTGCTGCTCCAAGGTATCGGCGTCATACACGTCAGATCGGGATACGACGACGACGACCGGCTTGGGTTCCCCTTGGTGCAAGTGCCTCAGCGTTGGCGGGTCGTCGACATGGAAGCAGATAGAAGAGTTGTCATTCTTGAAGGGTCGAAGGTCAGCTATCTCGAGCTCCTGGAGGTACTGGAGCGCCACGTTTGCCATTGTCACAAAGGAGGGATATAACTCATTTTCGTGCTCGCCATGTGCTTCTGAGCTACATAAATTGATCAGAATAGATCACGAAATCATGTCATCAAAACGTACTATTGCGCAAGGTGTTCCTTGACCTCGGAAGAATTGGTATCGCTGACCTGGGCCTCGCCGTTGCAAATAGGAATGACCTTCTCGAGACACTCTTCGAACAAGCGCGTCCTGCGGGCATCGTCAAACGACCCTTGGGGCTTGCCAGTGGATTGCACGAGGAAATCCTTGAGCATTTCGTTGAGGGAGCATTCTTCAAATTTTTTGACATCTTCCGTGATGCAGGAACGAATGTCGAATACACTAAAGGCAGAAGGTTGAGACGATGGAAAACAAAACAGAAGGTGGTGCTTACTCTACGGGCACCCCAACGGTGCTAACGCACTCGCTGATTGTCGCTGAGCCTTTTGATCGTGCAGTGCTCTTCAAGGCATGTTCCAGATGGTTTAGTCTCAGAGGCGAGTTTGTCGGATCCATCAGAGGGGGGTTCTGATTATAGTTGGTTCCTCACAAGGTGTGACGGCTTATGTAATGGAAGCTTGGACCTATCGATCGTGTTGGTGAACAATGGAGAACAACTGAGTACTGAAGTACTGACTACCGTTGTATTGTCTCCTTGGATCTAGCCAGACCGTTCCTGCAGGCATCTCGTGGGAAGCAACACTGCGAAGTGCGACGGGTCGAATGTCGGTGTGGATACAGCCGTTGTGATAGTGTTTATGGACGGCGACCAAGACCAAGAACGGCTGGACCCCCAGGTGGAGGGCGCCGGCGATACGGATGACTTGAACGGGGATTTGACCTTTGAAAAAAAGGGGGAAGCTCGCGAGGGGATCCGAGACCTGCAACCCGTGGTGGTGAAGGGGGTAGAATCAGACGGAGGATGCCAAAGGAGGTGTCAAAGACGCCCAAAATGACCTTGTTGGCTAACCCGGCGATGGCGTCGACCCCCTGCACGACGAGATGCTCGCCCAACAACCCCGGTGTCATCGTCGACTGTCGACTGGGGCATGTTGGGTCGTGGTCGTGGGATGGGCGTGGGGTCGGCCGTGCTGACATGTATGCGTGAGCAGGCAGGGAAGAATGGATCGATTTAAAAAAAGAAAAACCAATTGCGTACCTGAATACCTTTTTTTTTTTTCACTCTCTCCGAGACCGACGTTTTCCGAGAAATTCGGCGACGGCCATGAGGTTGATGAGACAGTAGCTCTCTTCTCCGCCAAGGACTGGTTGCGGAATCGTTGGGTAACGAGGAGATGGGATACGAGCCTGGCTCGGAAATGATGAATATGGGAAGAAAGGCGTCTCTGGAGACGGGTCAGGATGTCGACGCAGGGACGGATTTGGAAGGTGGATGGTAGATATCGATGGACTTTATATCTTGGTTGACTCGCGGGGTTGGGGCACGCAGGATGGTCGTCTTGACTTTTCAGACGGATGGGCAGAACCGAATAGGAAAGCATGCTGACCAAAGGTAGCGACCAAAACCGTCACCTTCTCGCAGAGTGAGCGAGCGGAGAGATCCAGCTGGGCCAATGAATGACGCGGAGTACGACGTAGACGGGGACCAGAAGCGATGGAAGGCCAGTGGACCGGGATGTGAGCGAATTACTGCAGAGAGATGAGCTGTGTGGGCTGTCCGTGATGGGACGACGAGGACGTACTAGAGGATATGCCCGCGGAAACCCAACAAGGATACAACGGGGGTGTTTTACCTGGACGCGAGATCACAGAAAACGAGATGGTCTTGCATGAACTGCGAGGTGATCGGGTCCAGGTCGACTCGACGGGGAGGAGCATCACCTAGAGCCACATTAACAAGAGGGTAGTGCGGGACAATGGGGGCAGGACGAACCTTTGATCTGATGAGGGTGTTTCATGTCTCGGACTAATCGTTGGACGAGTCGCCATTTTTTTTGAGGAGGGTGGCCCACCAGGCGAGAGACGGAGGGACTTTGTAACAGTTGTTGAGACCGTGCAGAGCCTGAGTCGAGACGTCGCGAGTGGAACCCGTCGATGAGGGGATGAACGTGCGCGGACGTAACCCATCGCAAGGGAAAGGGAGCAGTGGGCTGGTGCGAGTGAGAGTGGATTTGCCTGGTCTGTTTGCCTCGAACACACCCTCAAAATAAATAAATATAGGAGTTTGAATGTCGGCAGCGCTTACCGAGCTCATCCTAATTGCGCGGAGACCTATATTCAAAGCCCACCTGGGCGTCAAAAAATTCCCACCACTACAATGTTCTGCATTGGGCTGTAAACCGAATACAAATAAATAAGTAGCGCGAGAATGACTCAGCCAGCAACTCGATCCAGTTTATAAGTCCGATTTTTTCTCACGAACACTCTTTCGCGTTCCATCACCACGAAACGTAGGAGGGTACTTAGTACAAACTATTAGTAGCTGTGTGATGTTGGTGGTGTTTGCCCGTTAGTTGGTAGTCTTCATGCACGACGCAGCACTTCTAGTTGCTGAAGCGGGCTCAACGGAGCCATTGCGAGCTCGTGAGCTGGCCCGTGAGGTGGTTGGTGCCGGTGATGGCAATGAACGCGGTGATATGCCCGAAATTTACCTAGCACTCGTTGACAATCTGCAGATATCTGCATCGCTCATTTCAACGTGGCCTCCCGTTTCGCGCCATGAGATCGCGCAAGTCCTTTCTGGACTCTGATCCGCTCATGTAAGTTGCCGGTTTCGTGCATTGAGTGCCTGACAGCCAACAATCCGTGTGACTGCTGTTTCAGGTTTCAGGTACCATCTATCGGGATCGAATTGCATCCGCGCCCCACTGAGTCAGCTGTCCGGACATCGGACATCCCCAAAACGATCATCAAACGTGAGTAGTTAGCTGAAATAAAACGCATTTGCACATTCATCTTGAAAGAGTCATCTCCCCCATGGCAGCATCCAAGGTTGCATTGGTTGCCCATGACCGTCCTTCACGCTACCTAATATCTGTCGAAAGCATCAAGAATTTTGTCGAAGGCAACTGGGGAGCACAGCATGATCGTGTCCCTGGAGTCGAAAAGCACCTCTGGATGCTAACCCCATCCAGCACAAATCCAGAACAAATTTGGTCGACCAACATGGGTTGGAAGATTGAGCAAGACTCAATTGTAAACGAGTCGACAGTAAGTTCACGCGGCCAACAAACCCCAAATAAACACTGATTTTTTCTAGCTTTACGTCTCAGATGGTGTCCTTTTGCCGTCCACAGCCGATTTCGGAGCCAAGGACCCTCAAGCACAGCTGAAACCTGCTGGCTTACTGCAGTCACCATTGGAAACCCAGACAACAATTGACACCATTCCTTCTGGCACTGAAACCGAGGTGGTAGATCCTGCGAAGGATGTCTCCCGAATTAGCCAGTTCTTGCGAACCAGGGGTGATGCCTATCAAGCAGCAATTGCACTGACACTGGTACCGGTGATGTCTTTGCCCACTGCTCAAGATTTCCGGGCTGGCCTCTGCCGATTTTTGTGCGTTGCTGAGATATTTGTTGATTGGGCAGAGGTAGCTGGCACGATCAAGATCTCTGGGAGTCCCCCCTATGTTTCTAGAGAGCGAGCCCTAGAGGTAAGTGCCCAATTACCTTCCATTGATCGGTCGCTGATGATTTATAGTTCTTGTTGCCACTGTATATGGTAGCCACGCGCAGATGGAAGCAGGCAGCAATCCAGCCAATTATTCAAGCCACCGCGAAGAAAGATTTGGCGAGAAGTTTGCGCGCGTGTTGGATGAATCAAGGTAATGCGTTGCATAGTTTTTCACACATTTTATTGATCTCAGGACCAGCCATCAAGGCCCGCATTACATCATGGAAGGACAATCTTCCAGAACTGCCGGAGGAGACGAGCGAGGATAGAAAGAAAAGTTATCCTTTCAGATTCTTGGCAATCTTGATCCGACTCGCAACTCTCGCCAACCAGTAGCTCGTCGCTCGCAGCATACATCGTAGTCCTAGCTATATAAGCTGGTCGAGTGAGGGTCTGCCCCAAGCTTACCCTCCTCGTCTCTCGTCGCGCTTTCTGTTGTAGACTACCGAATCCACTCCTGTCCCCCAAGGTGGCTTTGCCCTTCAGGGAGAGGTAAATCTTGTTGGGACTACCACAGTTGGTAATCTGGAGAACTGGATTGGTCCTGCGCCAGCAGACGTCGCCGTTGGAATTGATCCCCCATCCATCGAACGAGTGGTCATTGAGGGTGGTTTCCATCTGTCTATGCTCATTCCGCTCCTTCGCGGCACACCATTTGACGATATCATCTTCCGCAATGTCGCCATCTCTTATCAAAACTACTCCTTTGGCAAGACCAAGTCCATTGGATGGCATTTCAGTGCCAACTGGGTCATCGATTCCTCTTGCGGTTTGCTTTGCGGCATTCTCAGGACGGCACTTCAAGTCGATAAACCGATCCTCAGCATCCACGCCGCATTTGGGCAATCACTGCAATGGTCTGCTCCGCTCGACTTGCAGGGTTTCATCCTCGATAGCGTTTTCCCCAACCTGGCGCTTTCCCCTGTCTCGGGTTTGACATTGACGTCGATCGGTGTTCGATTGCTGGGGATCCAAGGATTCTCGTTCACGCCAGAGCCTCATTCTACGCTCTCCTTCGGCTTCGGTGTCTTCGGCACGATGAAGTTGGATATCCCAGGATCCGCCGCCCCATTGAACTTCAACTACGAGATCGGACTCGTTGGTAAGACGGTTATGGGATTTGGTGGTTGACAGGTCCAGGCTTACGCTCATGAACACCTCAGATGAAGAACACATCAACCAAAAGAAATTCATTGATGATGGACAGGTCCTGGCAGAGAAGAGCAGATTCCTCCAACAGCGACCTGACGTTCTCAAGACGCTCGTTGATGTATCTGAAACCATGCTCGTTGACATACCGCGTGGGCCGTTCAGCAGGAGACGGATCGTGCCTCCTGCGTGGCGGCGAGAAATGCATTGTTTATGATCGAGGAAGCGAGGGGGATGTCCGAGGTCTTTGAAGATCTTGGAATGTGATGATGGATTTCTTGGTTAGCTGTAGGATATGCACGGCATGTTGAGAGTACGTTTCAATGTACCGACCATTGTAAGATAATCGTAGGGATGGCTCGTGTTTAGTGTGCGATTTGAACCCTGGTGAATTCCAGCAGTCGGCCCAATATTAATGTCTCAGTACTCGCCAACGAGACAAAGCAACAACTACACAGCATAAAACTTCCCCCTTCGAATGAGATAGATATGTACCAAGGCCCTGAGTCGCGCAGCGTCAACATATACATCTACCCGCCTCCTTCTGACGTATCGTTGTTGGCTCATGATATAACCAGAAAAAGCTAGTCGCTCGCGCCAATATCGTGCGGATCGTACGCGATACAAACCGAAGAAACGGACACGCGCAATTCCGGTACCAAGTACCCTCCCTCGTACAGGTCCTTGGGAAACAAGCCCAGATTATGCAATTTGCGTCCAGGATCACGACGAGTACTGTCTGTTCTTGGACGTATTCCACGAGCTGGTCGAGCGAGAGTACAGGGCCGTGCTCCGGCGTATTATCCTTGCGTCTCCAGGTGAGCGTCTTCCATTTTTTGAGCATTGGGGACTTGCTACGCTGAAGGTGCCGCCTGGACCTATTAGATCGACTTGACTGAGTTGCCCGTCGTGTAGGAACGCCTCGGACAACCCCAGATCCCGGGCTCCATGTCTCGCTAGGAAACCGTTCGGATGCGCCTATGCGGGGTATGTTCAGAGTTGGGGCAAACGGTGCGCCGCCAAAGTGTGTGCGTATGGCGTGTCATCGTGCGTGAGGCCGATCTGTGTGAACAAGGGCGTTGAGGTGCGCCAGAGCGACAATCCACGATGACGACGACTTACCCTAGGACACCACCCGACGTGCTCCGACTCGGGTTCTACAAAGAGGACGTCTGGCCACCCCCAACAGCCCAGCTCATTTATCCGTTCGCATACGAGCCAGTCTCGGAAGGATCGACGACGACGCCATGGGCCCTTCTGTTGGAAGGGCTCATGACTTGTTGGGACACGACGCTAGACAGAGGGTAAATACTGTACTAGGTAAGTAATGAATGAATGTAAGAGATATGATATATAGCTTACCTCCAGTCGAGTGGCACGAGACTGGAGGAAAGGTCAACGCGGGTACGCGTCGAGTATACGCGATTCCGTAAAAGGAAATATAGTAAAATAGTTGTAAATAATCGTCGGAGGGGAGTTAAATATAAGCTAGGGAAAGAAGGTTTCCGACGGACCAATAAGCCGCGGGTCCAAAAAATCACACATTTGAATAAACTTACTCGTCTCTCCCCAAAATGTAGGGCATATTTGACCGCTTCTGCTCAAAGCTCCTCGCCATGGCAAGCTTCCAGGTGTTGATCCAGCAAGTAGAGATCGAGGTGTTGTAGGTGCGCTCAGACTCGGACCTAGTCAAGGTCCAGTACATCAGTTTCTTTATATGACAGCGCGCGACGACAAGACACGCACCAGACTTGGTCAACACGCCAACCGTATGTTGCGCGAGTTTTTTCGTCATGCAAATGCACCTTGATCCGATCCGAGGCGTGGTCGCCTGCGAAGTTGTGGGGGGTAGTAGGGTGTCGAGGCGAATGGGGGCGTTCACTGTGCGCGGTGGTGGGTGTGGTATGGTGGTGGAACGAGGAAGCGTTTGTGGTCCACGAGCGTGAAGGAGACGAAGCCGGAGAAGATGCGGGAGAGGGTGGCGTGTACGTTGTTGATGCTCATGCAAACGCTGAATTGGAAGAAGCATAGGTCAGCGCGTGGAGGGGATCGGTGCGCGACTGGGTACGACGCCACGGACAGTGTTTGGGCCGTCGAGATGCGGTTAGATCAGAAACTTGGAAATGCCAATCGGGGTACATACATGTCTCACAATCAGCAGTCGTGCGTTCAGTCTTGGCGTCGTTCGGAACGATTCTCTGCATGACACGTCAGCAGAGCGCAGTGCACGGACTAGTACTATTACTCAGGCCTATGGATCCACCCAAGTTCACCTCCTGGCTCAAGATCACGGTGTACCGTGAATATACTCTATTCGGCACACTCGGATAACGAAAATAAACGAGGGAAGGACTCGGAAATGGTGGAACATCCAAGTTCATCGTCCCGAAGATGCCGAAGCCGAAGGAGAGCGTAGAATGGGACTGTGGCGTGGGCGAGAATGCTCGAATTCCAAGAAGTTGAACACCAATCGAGGTGAATGTCACTCCTGAGACCGGAGAAAGCGTGAGGTCCGGAAAAACGCCTTCAAGGATGAACACTCTCGGTAAACTGACCAGCAAAGACGCTGTAGCGAGAGGGCAAATGGTGCACCTTCTGTGATGAACAATGTCAGAACACTCATTGGACGGATAAGCCTTTGGTGATATTATGGTCGAATGCGATATCGAAGGTGGCAATCGATGTCGTAGTGTACTATGTCTCCTGTTGGCCCATAATGTTCGGGAATGAGATACGGCACGGTAGCATGTCGTGAATGTTGCCCTTGGCAGCTTCAAGGTTAGCACCTACTATCAAGTCTTAGCGCCACCCCAAGACTCGAAGGCAATCATCTGTTCCAACACCTCCGACATCATTGGTCGTGCAAGAGGGTCATCGGCTATCAATCGACTGATAACACTGACGAGGAACGCTCTTTCCTTCGTGGGTCGTCGACAACAAGCGACAAATTCTTGAAGCGTCTTCCCGCACGACCAAAGGTCAGCGCGAATCGGATCATACTCGGGGTGCTCCACGGTGACTTCGGGAGCGATGTAGTCTTGCGTGCCTCTAACTGCATGAAGCTTCATGCCGGGCTTGATCAACTGGGAGTCGCTGTAATCGATAATTGAAAGACGACCGTTGTCAGGATGAATGAGGATATTGGCGGGCTTGATGTCCAAGTGGGCGACACCCCGGCTGTGCACGAATGCTACACCTTCGACGAGCTGTCTCGCAGCCGACCACATGTGAGTGTCAGGTATACGGAGGTTCGTAAGGTGGCTCCCCCCAAAGCCGCTGTAGATGACGAAACCCTTGGGGAGAAGGGTCCACACCTGAACACAAGGAATGGTGTGGTTCGCCTCGCATGTGAGCTTGGAAAGGTATTGCAATATTTCCACTTCGCTCTGTCGTTTAGTGAACTTGAGAACCCCTACGACGTTTTAAGGGGTCTGACTCGCTCGAGATCATCGCCGCATGAGGAAACTATGTAAATAGGGGTGAGCATACAGGATAACCGGGAAGAGATGAGCTTACTCCAGGGAGGAATCCATCGACCCGATAGTGCATTCTGGCAAGATGGTCCTGGATAACGGGGTCGTCGGTAAATTGGGACTGTCCCACACGAGACTGACCAGCTTGTTCAGCGTCCTCCGGAATCGGACCAAACGTAGTCCCCCCCGTACTGCCCGAGCCATCCAGTTCCTCGGCAAATGCATCTATCTCGTTTTGGAAGTTGAACGTCACGTTGTGCAATATGAACCTGACATGAAGGTCATTCCGTCTAACAAGGAGGACCGACATATGGGACTGAACCTTTCCGATACTTGTTTGCATGATTGTATAGCACTCGGCAGTTAGATTGCCCTTGAGAAAAACTGCAACGACAAAGAGGTCTTTTGTACTACCTGGTTTCTTGAGAGCGTCCGCAGCACGGATGGCCGCTATGCCTTGCAATAGCATGCGATACCGATCGGTGTCTTGGGAGTCAGACATAACTTCGCACAACAGGAATGGAACCAGAAAGTCCTTAACGGTGGCGCTATAGTCACTAGAGGGAGTGAACTTGAGCCTATTTGACGGCTTAGAGCGGGTGGCGATAAAAATGGGAAAGCCCCAAGGAAACTCGCTATGATCCGGATGTCAGAGGCTGTCTAAATCATTAGAAAGTATGTCGTAGCTCACATCTGATAAACAGTGCTGTGGTGCGTTTCTCGGGCAATAGTGGAAAGGGGCCAGAAAGAAGAAAGAGCCGAGTACGCTCGCTTTAAGGTGGAACGAGGGATTTTCAGAAATAGGCTCGGAACGGTGGTAGGATGCATAGAGGCTCTGGACCGCATTCAACTCTGCAAGTTCCTTGACCTCCGAGGATCCTTTGTGAAAGTACCGATTAAACGCTTCTGGTATATATTCATAAATCAGTTCGAGACCCTTGGCAAACATGGTCGATGTATTCTATGAAGAAGTTGGTGCGATTCCAGAGAGAACGACGACAAATACTCACACTCTGCTCATCGTCGAACTTGCGCCGCCTGGACAAAGCTGCATCGAAATTCCTCATGGCCATTTCCCCGGGTTGCGCCCCATGGTGCCAAAATGTACCGCCATCCATATTACGTTGAACGTCGGACATCGACCAGGATCTGATGTTGCCAACACGGATCTGGAGAGACCGGAACAACATCGAGTGGTTATCGCTCAAATCCGTGATAGCGTTGGCATGCGGTACTGGAGAGCGCACACATGAACAAAGGCGAGTGCATATATGCAAGATATCACTCACCTTAAGGCGTCTCGATAACCAGACACAAGTAATCGTACGATAAGCAGTTGTGTCTCGCCAGATTTCGGACACGGCTGGCAGAATCTACGGGTTCCCATCTGTCCCTGTTGTCCAAGCATGAATCCTTGAGTGCTGCTAGGTTGTCGTGGGACATTAAATTCAAGGACTGCGAGTTTTAACAAACTCAGCCCGCCACTGTTGTCAGAAGGTATTTCCAAGGCTGCGGTCGGGTCTTCAATCAGCTTTTTGAGTAACACAGCTAACGGCAAGCTCATGTCAACCGTTGGGCTAGGGACGACCTCGCCATTTAAGCAGATCCAAAATGCTACCTGCGTTGCGTATGCCATTGCTGGGAACTCACACATCATGGGAATCCTATAGAGGCTGTGCTGATCATGTGAACACGCCCCGACTCCGGCTGCCACTCCCCACCACGACTGGACGCGGCCTGCAAGCGTTATCTAGTTGCTCTCCGTAGCTTGCAAGACGATGACGAACACGCAGTGACTACCGTGCCGTCCGGAGCTTCCTCCAGGGGTCTACCCTTCAAGAATGCCTCAATCGCGTCTGCTTTTGACGCTGAGACTAATCATTGTATGGTATGGAGAACTGAATGCACGTACTAGCCTGCCATGACGAAGGCCTTTTTACACGACCAGACTGAGGCGATCCTCACCGTACGACCAGAGAGCATAGAATTTACCAAGGACAATGGGTTTCGTTTTTCACTCGTTTTTGTCTGAAGCATCTTCCCATACATATTTTTCTGAAGCTTCCAATGAAGAAAACATCACTGCCTCGCGCGAGGCATGCAACCGTCATGTGGCATTGACGAGAGGGTGCAGTAGGCGAGCATAGGTAGGGCGACACTAAACCAACTATGCTGATATCCGTATAGACATCTCTACGTGTTGTACTGCCTCTACCAGCGCCAGCTAGGCTGAAATCTCGACCCACTCCCAGATGATCCCGTTCCCTGCACTGTGACGACGGCTCTGGCGACCAGGTTGCCGTCCGTCTTTGTGGACCTTGGCAGGAATTTGCTTGGCAAGTCCACTTTGTCGACGTCGAACCCTGGAAACCCTGCATTTCCGTTTTTCAGTTTTGTGCCTGTCACTGCGGACGTGTGCCGTACCCATGCTGAAGGTGTGCGGTGCGGCGCCGCCAAAGCATCTGCAGAGGAAGCGATGCTTGGTGGTGGGTGAAATGGACAACGTGGGCGCTGTCGACGGGGTTCGCAGCGTGCCGTCTCTTGTTTGATCGGACGACTCGCTCCTTGTAGCAAAGGCCGTTGGTTCGACAAGTCTGGAAACCGGTAGTCGAATTGAAGCCTGGAGGAAGGCTGGTATGACATGGGGTTCAGGTGGGAAACATATGCATATTCCCGCGACTGTGTAACTACTTTAGTATTTATGCGGTCGCAAAAACAAAGTTCACCCCAGTCTTAATACCTCGTGCCTGCTACTCTTCTCTTCGAGTCCGAGTCACCATGCGTTTGCCATACAATACCTTGACGACGGTGCGTTCGCGTTCATCACCGTGCCGGCCGGCCCATGGTATATTGTGGGTCAGAGCATGCTCACTGGACAAGCAAGGAGGGGATGTCCGTACCGCATTTCTTCCGCTTGTTTTCATCAACTCGGAGGATCGTGACGTGTTCTCACTAAGCGAGAGACTGGAGACACGGCTCCGAGTCCGAGAAGTTTAGGAATCATCTCAATTATGGTGGTAGGTCATCGACCGGTCGTCATTTACTCGCCGATCGGCGATCGGGCCCGGGCTAGTATCACGGCCCGGCATAGCTGGCGAACAAGACACGCAGCAAAAATCGTAAGCCGCAATTGTGTCCCCGAATTGAGATTGGCTGTTCTCCGGTAAGTATTAGGACACAAGACAGGAATCAAGATAGTGCCAACGAGATCGAACGAGGGGCGTGTACGTACGTAGTACGGGATGATTTCCTTCGTTGACGGATGCGGGGTGAAGATTGATTGTGATGTCGTCCCAGAACACAAGAGTGGAGAAGACCGGACAATTGAAGGTTGTTTGATCTCTGATGTCAGCTCACAAGGAGAACAGCTTGCATAGTATGTACTAGCTGTAGATCTCGTCCCGCACAAGGTGTGAGAACCGTTGAAAACGGATGAATTCGGCTATCTCAACTGAACATCCCCGGTCACTTGAAAGAAGAAGCCGAGAAAAGGTCTGACAGCAAGCGCGGTCATGTGGGAACACTGACAGAACTTGCTCTCTCAGCATGATTTCGCCCTTTTGGGACTACGTTCCTGAACAGACGGACACCTACTACACCTACTTCAAGAAGCACTGGAAAGAACTCGCCGAACACCCTCGGATCGCAGCCCGCGTCGCGGAGGGCGAAGCCAAGCGGAACAAATGCCCCAACCTAGAGCGCCTCCTCGGTGTTGGCGGGCTGGGTCTGTTTTCCCACGCCCAAAAGGCCGCTCGGATTCATGGTGAAACGGCCGTTTGAAGTTGTTGGCGCTAAGTATTACTAAGGCTGTGGTGTGGTACATAGCGACGTTCATACACTGGCACGGATGTATGTAGGTCGCTGCAGTGAATGCCTATTCATCCTGCCAATCCCCTAATCCTGCCCTTCGCCGATCCCCCTTCCAACTCGAAGCGTCCCGACGGTGATATGAGGCCCGTCTCGGATCTCGGCGGGTAATTTAGACATAAACTCGTGCTTTTTTTGTCCCGGATCGTCTTCGTTGCAGGGTTCCCGCGCAAGCTCCAAGTCATCGACGGTCAACGCCATGACCCGGTCGTCCCAGGCGAGATGCCCGAGCGTGAACGCAAAGATGGGTGGGGCAGGCAGCCGAGAAAGCGCGGCGCATCGCTTCCAAAGGTCCGCTTCTTCGGGTAGATTGGCCTTGTGCACGATCGTGATGTGCGGCCGCTCAGCGATCCGACGATCGCCGACCAACGTGCGCCAAAACGTCTTGCCATGAAATGGCACGTCTTCCGCGTCCTCGATCTGCGAGGGCTTCGCAGTCCACCTCGACCAAGATCCCAAAGTAGCGCGGCGAGGAAGAGATCCTTTTTTTTGTCTGCACAAAGGGTAGCATCGTCGCGCGTGGCTTGTCCAAGGTCCACTTGAGGGCAAGGAGGCAGACTGGGGGATGGATTTTGGCGACCGCTTCGCGCAACGCCTTTTGGTGTTGTCGAAGATGGTTATTTCTACGCTAGACTGGTGTAAATTCACTCTGTAAAACGCAATGGCCAGCTCACTTGTCAGCGATGACGACATCATGTTGTTTGAGCAGATTGATAACGCTTTTAACAAAGGCAGGCCCTGGCTTCTTGCAAGCTTGTACGTCATCGCTCTGCGGTGTCCAAACTTGAAGAGATGGGCGAGTGCGACAGAAATCGAAGTCTTGCCTGGGTACAAGCAACATCAGTTCTGTGGGACTTGCAACGAGCAGAAATCGCCTCACCACATCCTGGAATGGCGATGATGGTCTTTCCAAACTCCTTGGTAGCCTTGTCTGACTCCTCGTCAGATGCCTCTACCTGTCCTTGCTCGGTGCCAAACCATCTCAGAACCGCTCCCTAGTGGCTATGATCGCCTTTCCATGCGTATACCCTTGGAAGGCATTCCGGTTTGTTTTGATCTCATTCTTGACCCATTTGAGATAAGTCTGCGTTTCTTACGACGAATCCTTTCAGTGGTTCTCCTCGCCACGTCCCCGTCTTTGCGATCTCGTCGGTGAAGCACTTCACTTGTGCGAGTGTGTTGTATACGATCGTCGTCATTTTCAAGAACCCCCACTCTTCCGCGAACGCGTCGACGACGTATGTAGGGAGGGTGCGGAACTCTTTGCGATTCTCGTTTATACCGTGTGAATAAAACCCTGACTTGTCGGGCGGGTATAGTCGTCACAAAGCTTTCCCCCCGAAAAAAGGGGACCGTTATTCGTTTATTTTTTTGGCTAGTCAACTAAAGCGACCGGAACGTACCTGTACCACTGCAGCCCAGTTCTTCTCACAAAGTATCGCCGCGAGTTGCTCTTCCGTGTTCCCCTTAGATGCGAGATGTATTTTGAGCCACTGATGGCCAGCTTGCGCGTGTGCCAAGACGCCGTCGGTCTCTCCCAAGCATGATACACCCGTTGGACTTGACCGGCAACATGTATTCCGGACCCGTACTATGCGCCTCCAAGGATGCCCACTGCGGACGAGTCACTGCAAGAGGAGGTGAATGCGGCGCTGCAAGGGGGGTTCCACGTATTTGGGGAGAAGTCAGCATCTCCAAAAAAGAACTCGGAGGGTAACGTTTTCGATCTGGCCGTAATATTAATAAAGCGGCGGCATTGTAGGCAGGTTCATGACAAAGTACATAAAATTTAGATATATAAATTTTTTGATCGGCGACTTGGCGACTTTCTAGTATACAAACTTGGGATGAATACAACCCTCATGCTATCCTCGTCAGTATACACCTGCACCTGCACCGCCTAGCCACCCTGACTATTAACCTCCATGGCGTCCAATATCAGACTGAAGGGCCCTTGCAGTGAGAAAGGCAGCTTGGCATTTGCCATTGCTGTTGGTATTGGTGTCCATGGGGCCGCTGCACCTAGTTGGTGAGCACTTGAGCCCCCAAAATACCTTGTTTGGTGTTGTTGACCCCAGTTTCTGGAGGGCGATACCGTGACCATCGCCAACCTCCTTCAAGTTGATATTCCTATATGATGGACTTAACCGAGTGAGTGATACCTATGAGAACACGGCCTTGGAACTGACGCCACCCGCCACCCACGCAGGACTGGTGACATTCCGCCTATCGTCGGAGGATGGAACTTCCATCCTTTTGACAACCTGGAGAAGATTTCAGAATCTGACAGTGAGTAGTGCGGCAGACACAGGTTATATGTGACTTATTCAACAATATAGAAGCATCCGGGTATTGTTTTGACCAGTCTACCCGGCATTTCATGAAAATCCAGCGCAATTCGCATCGACATAAACTATCGCTTGCGACAGAATACAACAACTACAAGCTAGTGCAGGACCAGGTGGACTGCCTGCCGAAGATTGTTGACTATGGGGTCGATGGCCCCTGGACCTTCCTCGTAGTCGAGGACCTAGGTGCGGACCTAGGAAAGGTCTACAGAATGTATGGAGGCTTTCGGCTCTCTTTCGTATCCCGGCTGGTAATAGGGATGGTAAGACACCTTATCTACTGTGGGTACACTTTCTGACTTTGTATGCCTGTTGTAGCTAGTTCGTTTGCGGCAGGTTCACATTGCAGGGTTCGTTCACTTGGATGTCAAGCCAGCAAATTTCATCTATCGACTGCGGGATACACGGGTCTCGTTGATTGATTTTGAAACTCTGCATCGTTGTCCGGTTCCTGCAGGAACCCAGTGTGGTAGGAGCCCCATGTGGGCAAGTCACCATTCCTTGCGCAACGAGGGTACGGTCTGGTTTCTAGTTCGCTTTGCCCGTTAATTTGACCACCCTGGTATCCCTTTCACAGCTCTTTCATCTCGAGATGACCTACATTCTTTGGCGTACTGTCTGGTTTATTTCATCCGGGGCTTCTTGCCATGGCAGGAGGAAGATACCTGGAATTTGGGAAGACTCGCAAAAATCAAGGCGGAGACTTCAGTCGATGAACTCTGCGAGGGCCTCCCATACCCTGCCCAGTACTTTGTGAAGTACTGTTTCTTTCTTCGTTTCTCGAGCGCTCCCGACTACAACTATCTTCAGAAATGCATGCAAGTTCTGCGAGACATGTAAATGCTGGTGTATTTACATATAATGAATGTTTGTGAACAGATGTATTTGACTCTCGGTGTGTAAATAAGCCACGACGACCTAGACATATCTGCATATGTATCAGTTTTTTTAAAACGACTCGGGCGCGCACTTCATGCCCGCCGTCCCATCCAATTCTTCTACACAGATCAAAGCTTTATCTCCATTTGCTTTCGGAACGAGACTTGGCGACTGCTGACCTCCAATCTTTGTGAACACTTTTGTGTCAGCCGTTCGGCGTTCATGTCAACCTGAATCACCTTGTGCAAATCAAGACGGCGCATAGACGGACAAGCTACGTCTCCGTTCGGGTAAGTTGCCACGACTGGATCGCTGGCTGTCGTTCAAGCAGTGTGCCTGCCACTGGAACCAATGGCAAGAATGGTCCCTGTAAAATACCCCAAACGCTCATTTCAACGCATCCATCACGGATGCTGTACACGAGTCCTTTTTCTTGTGCGTGCGAGCGCCGTCAGGGTAGCTAAATTTTCTTCTTGTGAGGAATTGCTTCATATTGACAAGCCTAGTGTTAGAATGGTCAGTACCTGACGTGAAAAGTGGGACCGGCGTAACTTAATTTATAGTTGACACAATGACAACGTCACTCACCTCTCGCGAGTCAGGCAACTTCAGCACAACAAACACCGCACGATGTTTTCACCTACCGAAACAAACTGCAACCTTATGTAGCTAGTGAGTCGAGTTTCATGCCTTTTGTACAGATAGGCAATAGCATCATTGTCGCGCCTAACAAGACCTAGGTACAAGGACATTGCCTCGCGGTCTGCATTTGTGAGCGGATAAAGAGCGTGCGCACGTTTGCCAAGGTCTTGTGCGAACAGGGGAACAGGTGTCATGCATCATGCATTATGTGGCGGCATGAGTTTCCACTCCGTGCAAGGGCCAGCATCGTCCTTTGTCCCACCATGGATCCGGATATGCTTTCGCTCACTTGTTGGATCCGTTTTCAAAATCCTAAAGCGACCTTCCAGGTGAAGATTTCAAAGACGAGGACCATCTTCGACCTTCAAGAGGCCATCAAGAACAAGAAGCCACTGGCTTTTCACAACGCAGAAGATACTCTCGATCTTTACACGCCCAAGGATCTCGTATCCCGACCCTATGAAGATCATCTCCGCAAGCTCAACCTCTCTGCGCATGGCAGGTTCTTGGATGGAGAGCAAGAGTTATCGGAAGTGTTCCCGGAACTGCCACCCAATTTCAATGATTTACTTTTCCGCAGGGACCTGAGGCAAAAACCACCCGTCCATTCCCTATCTGGTGGAACTCTTATACCTGCCGCTCGCTCGCTTCTCGTCATTCCCCCAAGTTATTTGCCCGGTCCTTCTCCGCTTTGGTCTCGCACATCTTCGCACTTCCCCTGCTTCCTAATCAAATTCCTCTCATGCCACTCAGAATTCTCTGCACAACTTCCTCTCGCGCATTTGCATGTACTGTCTATCCCCGACATCATTTCCATGACTCCACGTCCCAGGACCAATATTGTCGCAAATCTCCTGGTGTTTACCCCTCCACGATATACCACGCTTTTTGCAACATCGCTGAAGGCTTACCTACAACTCCTTTCTGCTCTGTTGAATAGCTTGCCACCCCACGCTTTAGAACCGCCACTACCTAAAGACTCCCAAGCACCACCCACGTCATGGGCGGACGGTAGCGACTCGGATTCAGAACATCCCCATCGCCTTGCGATCTGCCCTTCCTCCCCTCGATCCACGAACACGGAAACG